>CAMOHE010056765.1:0-14087 GCA_946598075.1 Artocarpus hirsutus
TCATGTTATCGCTTGCATTTATATAGATGTATGTGACTTGAAAAAAAAAATTTGATAATTTTTATTAAGTCGGTAATATGTGCATTACTGTAATATTGTAACTTACGGTAGGACTTTAAGTCTAAATTGATGGCTAAAGTACCTGGGGACTAGCAAATCCCGATTGATGACTCTGATCGCTGAACTACAGCAGAGGATCCAAGCTCAAGAGCAGGAGATGCAAAGGTTACGAGAGCAGCTGGCTCATCAGAACCCCCTATCTCCAGCACGTGTAGCTTTTCCACCCCTAGCATTGCCGGTACCACAGGTAGAACCAGTGGCCCCGATCGCTCCTGCCATCCTTGTTATTGAATTTTATAAGAGATTCTGATTAATAAAGGCCCCAAAATTTGATGGTTCTAAAGATCCTTTGGAGGCCGATGAATGGCTCATTGGCATGGAAAGAGTTCTGAAATTTATGGGACTAAATGATCGTGAGAAAGTTTTTTGCGCTTCATTCTTTCTCACCAAAAATGCAAGAATATGGTAGGAATCAATTGAATGCAGAAGAAATGTAGGTGAGAGACCTGGTCTAAGTTCGTTGAAGAATTTGGAAGAGCCTATTTTAATATGGAGACTATGGCTACACAACAAGAAGAATTTAATAATTTTTGACAGGATAATCTGTCAGTGGCTGATGCTGTGAGAAAATTTAATCAATTGGCACGTCTTTGTCTTAAACTACTACCTACCGATCGGGAAAGAATAAGAAGGTTAATGAGGATGTTCCAAACTGACATTGCCCTCATAGTTGACAGAGGAGGACAAGCCCCTAAGGACGTAGAAGACTATATTGAATGGGTGTTGAAAGCTGAGTTCATGATCTCTTGTGACAAGGTTGAAAGGGCGAAGATTTTTAAAGCCCAAAGTGAGGAAAAGGCCTTGGCAAAATAGAATCAAGCATCACAAGCAAAAGGACAAGGAAGTACCCCGAGTTAGGGGTAGAGACAGAGTAACCCAATCAAACGTAGCCGCAATAACAATAATAAGCGGAAGTGGAATGAAAACAACCAAGGGAATTGGAAGGGAAAACCACAGAAAAGGATGAATGATGGAGGAAATAGCAAACCCATCTGCGTACAGGGAAGGAAAAGGCACATAGGGGAGTGTAAAGCTGGCACAAATAAGTGCTTCATCTATGGTAAAGAAGGACACTATGCTAGGAACTGCTTCTTCAATCTCTAGAATCAGAAAAGTTAGAATCAACAAAGGCCACAAGGAACCCAGCTTAATGCAATCCAAGCCTAAATTAAAGGTCCTTGCATTAGTCAGGGTCAGTTGGAAGCTCTGGAGCCTATGGACAGATATATACCTATGCTAAGGAAGAGGATGATGCTGGAACCTCAACGGTGGTAACAGGCCAGCTTTCTGTTGCCAAAATTGAGGCTGATGTTTTATTTGATTCTGGAGCAATGCATTCGTTTACATCACTTAAATTTGCAAAACAAATAGGAAATGAAAGGGATAGGATAGAATAGACTTTTAGGACCGCACTTCCCTCTGGGAAAGTATTAAGTTCTGATCATTGGTTATGTCATGTACCAATCATCATTTGAAATAGGGAATTGTTTATGGATTTAATAATAATCGATATTCAAGATTACAATGTTATCCTAGGAATGGATTTCCTGGGAAAATATGCTACCAGGATTAATTATTGACATCATAAGATCACATTTTGGCCTCCTAGAGAGGAGAAATTTATGTGTTTGGGGAAGATTCCCAAAGATTCCCAAGACTCCAAAAGCGCTAATATTTGCACTAAAAGCAAAGAAATTGCTGGATAGTGGATGCATGAGCTATTTGGTAAATCTAGTTAACAAAGACCAAGAAGCTCAGTTAGGACTAGAGAATGTCTATATAGTGAAAGAGTTTGTCGACGTGTTTTTGAATAAACTACCTGGATTACTGCCTGAACGAGAAATTTCATTCAAGATTGAGTTGACACCTGGTATAGCTTTGATTTTAAAGGCACCGTATTGTATGGCTCCAGGAGAACTTAAGGTGTTTCAAGTGTAGTTACAAGAATTGCTGGACAAAGGGTTTATCTAGCCAAGCCATTCTCTATGGGAAGTGCCCGTCCTGTTTGTGAAAAAGAAAGACGAAACTTTACACATGTGCATTGACTACTGGGAACTGAACAAAGTTATGATTAAGAACAAGTATCCACTTCCAACAATCGACAATCTATTTGGTCAACTGAAGGGAGCAGTAGTATTCTTGAAGATCAACTTATGCTTTAGATATCATCAGCTTCAAGTTAACAAAGAGGATGTGCCGAAGACGGCGTTTCGAACTCGATATGGGAATTATGAGTTTTGTGTCATGCCATTTGGGTTGACTAATGCTCTGACAGCCTTTAGGGACCTTATGAATCAAATTTTCAAGACTACCTCAACAGATTTTTCGTCATTTTCATCGACAATATCTTAATTTATTCAAGAACACCGGAAGAACACGAAGAATATTTGAGGTTTGCACTGCAGTTGTTAAGAAAGCATCAATAGTATGCCAAGTTTTCAAAGCGTGAATTTTGGCTAGAAAAAGTTCATTTTTTAGGACATGTAGTGTCACAAGATGGAGTTTCTATGGATCCTTCTAAAGTGGAAGTAGTAAATAAGTGGCCTACACTGAAAAGTGTTACCAAGATCAGAAGTTTCCTCAGTCTAGTGGGCTATTACTGACGATTTATGGAAGGATTCTCTAGACTCGTAGCGCCGCTCACAGCCCTTACATGGAAGGTAGCAAAATATGAATGGAATAAGAAGTATGAAGAGAGTTTTCAGGAATTGAAGAAAAGACTCACAAGTGCACCGATACTAACCATACCTGATCCAAACCTAGAAAATTTTGTAATTTATAGCAATGCATAAAAAATAGGCTTGGGAGCTGTACTCATGCAAAATGGAAAGGTGATTGCATATGCATCTCGACAGCTGAAGGATCATGAAAGGAACTATCCAATGCATGACTTGGAATCAGCAGCAATAGTGTTTGCATTGAAGATCTGGTGCCACTACTTGTACGGAGCTAAATGTGAAATTTATACCTACCATCAGAGTCTAAAGTACATTTTCACACAAAAGGAACTCAATGTGAGACAATGTAGATGGCTTGAACTAGTCAAGGATTACAATTGTGAAATCTTATTTCACCCTAGAAAAGCTAATCATGTGGCTGATGCGCTTAGTCGTAGAGCAATGTCCCCTCTTGTAACAATGCAATTGATGCCAAGACCCCTTCAAAAAGACTTTATAGAAGTAGGAATAGAGCTAATTACAGGAAGATTAGCTTATTTATCATTACGACCAATCTTCCTAGAGAACTTGAAGCAACGACAAGAAGCAGATTCTTCACTACTTAGGTATAAGAATGAGGCCATTGAGAACAAGGAAGTAGAGTTTTGCATCTTGGAAGATAGTATTCTCTGCTATAGAGGTGGGTTATGCATTCCCAATGATGAAGGATTGAAGAGGCATATATTAGAAGAAGCTTATGAGGCACCGTGTGTTGTTCATCCAAGAGCTACCAAAATATACAAGGATCTGAAGAAACATTATCGGTGGCACGGAATGAAGAACGATGTTGCATGGTTCGTCAGCAAATGCCTCACTTGTCAAAAGGTGAAGGCTAAACACTAGCAACCAGCGGGAGAACCGCAGAGGATTGAAATTCTAAAATGAAAATGGGATCAGATAACCATAGATTTGGTGACCAGACTACCCAAAACTAAAGGAGGACACGATGCTATATGAATAATTATGGATAGATAACCAAATCTGTGCACTTTTTACCCATTAAACTTAGCAGTTTCGTACAACAACTAGTCAAATTATACATTGCTCAAATAGTTAGATATCATGGAGTCCCAAAATCCATCATTTTTGTTCGTGATGGTCAATTCACCTCTAAGTTCTAGAGGAGTGTTCACCAAGCAATGGGAACAAAGTTGACTTTTAGTACAGCTTTTCACCCTCAAATAGATGGTCGACTAAAAGGACCATTCAGACTCTAGAGGATATATTGAGAACTTGTGTGCTAGATTTTAAAGGAGGATGGGATAAAAAGCTTCCATTGATTGAATTTGCATATAACAATAAACCTCCATAGGTATGGCTCCATATGAAGCTATTTATGGAAGAAGGTGTAGATCACCTTTACATTGGTATGAAACCGGAGAAAAGGTGTTATCAACCACAGATTTCATACAAAGAACAATGGAGGATGTAAAATTAATTCGTCAATGAATGGAAATGGCTTATAGTCATCAAAAGAATTATGCTGATCAACGATAGAGACCTTTGGAATTTCAAGTAGGAAATTTGGTCTTTTTGAAGGTGACGCCCATGAAAGGGATAGTAAGGTTGGGGAAAAAGGGAAAACTCAGCCTAAGATATATTAGACCATTCAAAATCCTGGAAAGAGTGGGCAATGTGGCCTACAAATTAGCCCTACCCCCTGAAATGGCATCGGTATATAATGTATTTCATGTATCCATGTTAAAGAGATATGTACCTAACTCGTCACATGTACTTCAATGTGAACCTTTCGAGGTGCAAGAGAATCTATCCTATGAGAGAAAACCAGTTCAAATTCTAGCTTGGGAAGAGAAGGAGTTAAGGAATAAGAAGATACCACTCGTCAAAGTCTTATGGCGAAATCAACAAGTGGAGGAGGCAACCTAGGAGCGAGAAGATGAGAGGAGAATAATTTGCCCTGAATTGTTTTAATTTTCGGGGATGAAAATTTTTAAGGAGGGTAGGTTGTAATGACCAAGAAAAATTCATTACAAAATCCAATATTTAATTAGATTTAATTAATGAATTTACCCTCATAAATCGTATTTTTGTAAAAGATTATGATAATATATAATAAACAATGTTAATAGGAAATTTCATTGTAACCTTGATGCGATGATGGATAGAGTTAAATACAAATTTTGTGAGCTTGAATGCTTGAAAATTTATAAATACTATCCATGAAGCGAATTTTATATCACAATTAATTATGGTATTGTGATATAAATTAAGGGATGATTAAGGTATAAATAGAGTAGGAAAGCATGTCAAAACCCTAAAGCAATATAGAAAGGGTATGACACAGTGTAAGTACACTGCAAACATAGATATAGAAAGTACTGTGTTTGGGCTTCAAAAATTAACTAAAGAATAGGTAGGATATTTATACAATACAAGAATATGGTTTCAATGGTTTCACCCTAACAATATAAGAAAAATACTATGTGGTAAAAAATTACACTGTGTAGAATTTTGGGGGCCCACCAAATGGACTCCTAATGGGCTTTGATTGGGCCACCACATCATGAGATGTGGCCCAACCACATTAGGCCAACTTATGCCTTAATTATGGCTTAAGATGATGACTATCACTTAAAGGAAAGATAAATAAGTGGATAAGTCTTAATTAAGACAAGAAATCATCGAATTTTTTTATCTCTCCTTCCACCACATTCGGCAGTCATAGGAGTCCTCTTTCAAAAAATTTTTCAAGCTAAAATCCTTGCAAAATTGCCCCAATCAAGTTTCAAGAACTAAGGTTCAAAAGATTTCATCAACTTTCAAGATAAAAATCCAAACTTTTCCCAAGTTTTCTTAGGGTTTTTTTCTTGGTTTAAGGGGGAAATTTGACCCAAGATTCTCTCATGTGAAATATGCCTAGGAGTATTGCAAAGAAGCCCTTGGAAAGCCTAGGATCACTTATTTTCCTTTGGTAAGTTCAATTTCTCAACTTTAAAGTTTA
The DNA here is from genome assembly GCA_946598075.1 of Artocarpus hirsutus. NCBI lineage: Eukaryota > Viridiplantae > Streptophyta > Magnoliopsida > Rosales > Moraceae > Artocarpus > Artocarpus hirsutus. Next base: position 5,800 of record CAMOHE010056765.1, read on the forward strand.
AATGGTTTTGTTTTGGTTTTGATTTTTTTTTTCAAAAGGCATATGATCATTCAAGCAAGATTGTGGTTTGATTCCTTGAGTATATGGTTTATGATGTGATTGTGTTGTTGAAATTGGGGTTTAAAGGTGAAAATTGGTGTTTGGTGTAAAAATAGGGTAATTTTGTAAACATTGAAGTTGGTTTTAAAAAGAGTTGTGATTTAGCATGAAAATTGTTTGAGAAGGTTATGAATCTGTATAAAACAGTGGTTGGAATGTTGTTTTAAAGTAGATTTTTACATACATTACCTAGGGACTAAATTGCCAAAAAGTTCTTATTCTCGACAGAATTGAAAAAAGGCAAAAAACTCTCCTATATAGTGGGAATTTTAGAAAAGTTAAAAGAGGAAAGTTGTAGATCTTGATGAAATTGTTAGAAGTCATGAATGGTTCGTTGAAAATCACATGCGTTTACGAGTTATGAATTTTACAAAACTTGTTAAAATTAGGAAAAAATTTTAAGGAGGCAAAAAAATGTCTTTTTACAAAAGGAATTTGGATAGGGTACTTTGAGAAAATTTGATCCTCTTGAAAAATAGAGACAAATGGTTTAAAAAGATTGTTTTTGGTTCCGAGGCAAAATCGTCAAAAAATTTTCAAATTCGGGTAAAATAGCAAAGTTTTGTTAACTTGGGCCTTTAATTGCAAATAAGTAATTTAGTGCCCTAAACATGTGTTTTTACACAAATAAGCAACATTCTGTGTTGAATTAGCCAATCGGGCCTAGGAACTCAAAGTGGCCCATCAAAGGCAAAATGTCATTTTTCATTAAATTATCAGTTTGACCCCGAAGCATTCTAGATAGAGAAAATTACTTTAATAAGAATTTTTCTCCTTTTGTTAAAAGCTATAAGATAAAAGGAAATGAAAAGATGATCGAACTTTAATCAATCAAAATGGTAATCTGAATTTGTAATCGATAAGTATACTTTATTGACGTATAGCTAAATAGTGATAATTTGGCTAATAGCGATATAATTGGCCAAATAGGTCACTAGAAAAATAATGAAAGAAACCTAAAGACAGTCTTTATGGTAGCAAAAATGAGTAAGTTGCAAACCCGCTTACAATATGAAATAGTAGGTTTAAGGATATAGTATACTTACATGAATATACCTGTGTGTTACACAATTGAAAAGCGTATATGTTTTGTACCTAGTATGTATGTACTTTGACTTGCATGGCATGATAACGAAAATAATTGGATTGGTAAATGAATCACTAGAAGTAAGTAAGGTGTCGTACTAGCTCCCGATGCAAAAGGGAGTTTAATGTTAAATTTATGTTATGGTCTCGGAGTTATGAAGACCTATGTGCGTATATGGTATGAGCACTTGGGCCCTAGTTAAAGACAAGAAACAACCAGAATAAAGAATGTTCATAAGAAAGCATAAATGGTCATGCATATTAGCATATGATGCATGTGGGCTATGTTTGGACTTACTAAGCATAAGCTTTCATGCTGTAGGAATTTCCTCTAAGCGGTCAGAATGATCGTATTGATGGGCGAGTAGTGGAATATGAGCAATGTGCATAGCAGGGTATGGATGCCGCCATGGTTATGTTTCCGCTTGTTATGTATATTGAGTTATTTTGGAACATGTTTGTAAAGATATGGTATGGTTTAGCAAGACAAAACCTCTTTTGGGTATGTTAAGTATATAATATTATTAAAAGAAAGTTTGTTTATGTATACATAATTATGAAAAGAGGTTTGAATATGTATATGTGTTGTATTGTTGTTATTTTTTTTTTTAAAAAAGGAAAGAAGAACGAAAGTAAAAACGTATTCCCAAGACTTTCATAGATACATAAGAAAGAAAAGTGTTAAAGCATGGCCCGTAATAAGGCGGATTGTGACAACTTAACGGTATTGTTTACCACCGAGTTTACGCTAATTATAGAATCATGGAATTTGAGTTGTAACTCCACAAATCTTTACGTATAAATAAATGTTTAGGTTTTTAAGCAAACCCTTGACGTAAGTACTTAGATTCTCTTGAATATAGCTGATTAGGTACTTAATTTATCAAACCGAAATTCTGTTTGAATTGTTAAGGATGCATTGACTCGTACAAAATCAACCATTTTCCTGTATTGCACTATTTCATAATCATTCATCTTATTTTCTACTATCTCAGTTTATCACAGTTTATCATGAAGCCAATTATCTGATAACTTGCGCAGCTGTTCTTAAACTTGCCCAAAATGTATTATATGACTAAGCTTATTATACTATTGTTGTCCTCATAATTCTTACAGAAATTCATACTTATAAGCTCTAAACATATACTTTCTTATGAACTTAATGATATAGTTATGAAGAAATCCTTAATTAATCATACTTAATTGGTAGATTTTTCAAAGCATTACAAATCGCCAGTTGGTCCTACCACATTCTCCACTCCCATGCTAGCATGAGCCTTGTGCGGCCAAAATTTAAGATCTTGCTTTTTCTTTGCAAATTCCCTTAAGACACGTGTATACCAATTTGAATTTAGCCTATGAGCTAACACGTAGCTACAAAATGTTGTTTAAGGTAGGAACACCGGTAGAAACCTTTTCTCACTTAATACATATGTTAAAGATATTCATATAATTAGTTATGTTCGAACCAAATTCAATCTATGTCAGAAAATAAATATCCAATCCAATAAAGGGTCGGTTTTTGAAAATTTATCTAATTCAATTTAAAGATAGCATATTCATCTAATCCAATCTAATCTGATTGTGGTTAGTTTGAATTGGATTCGTCCAATTAGTTTTCAAGTTAAGACTTTTGTATATATTAACTCCTTTTATTTTTTCATGTTTGACCTATGCATATTACCTTTTTAACATAGCTAAACTACAATTAAAAAAAAAAGAAGCAAAAATTAACATTCATAAATCCTCATATGCATACAACTCTAAATCACAAACTGCAAAGTTGAATGAACATCCAACATTTCAAAGAAAATAAAGTCATAAACTAATGAGCATAAAAAGTTCAGACTTCAATAAAAAAAGAAAATGCAATCCATAGATTCAATCGCCATGTTTACTCCTCTCTTTGATAATAAACACCAATAACGCACTCTTTGAATTTACAAACACACCAAGTTTGAAAAAAGTTGAAACAAAATTTATAGAATGGATATTGCATGTATATTATGAGGTTTTGTTTGGTGTGTATAAATATGTAGAAAAATAACAACTTTCAATTTTGAACCAATAATAAAAATATATATAGGTAATATAAATAAAAGTTGAATTGGATTGGATCGGATATTATGAAAGCAAAATGAACATCAAATTCAATCTATATCAATTTTTAAGAATTAACGTTCAATTCAATCCAATTGAGGTCAGATTATCCACCAAAAATAGATTAGATTTTATTGGACAGGTTGGTTTGATCTCAAAGTCTATTCAATAAACACCTTGCGTGACTACTTCTTATCACTTATTTTCCCATTTAACTTTAAGCTATTTTGCTCTGAGAAAAATAAACAAACTAAAACTTGAGAAATTATGTTAGGTGGTTGATTTTGTTCTTCTCTTTTAAAAAATGTAATTTTTTGGGGGTTTTTTTTTTAATTTTTGTACTTTGTATTTTAAAGGTATCTAAAAATAATAAGTTGTATTTTGAAGTTGCAGCATATTTATATATATTTTTTTATCTAAAGCAATATCTAAAAAGAGAAAAAACACAATATCAGAAACAGTTGTTACAACATTTGCAAAAAATTCTAATTCTTTTCTTACTTAAAACAAAATCATTTCAAAACCAGTATCAAACGTGTACTTTTAAATTTAAAATTTCGGTTAGTTACATAAAGTAATAAATTTATTAGAAGTCCTTGAATTCTTTTGTCTCTCTAAAATTAGTCCTTGTAGTTAGATTTTGTTTCGCAAATAGTACTTGAACTGCAAAAGTGTCTCATATATAGTTCTTGTGTTAAAAATTTAGATGGAAACTGTTACATTGAATAGCAGTTATGATCTTTGGATTATTTTAAAGGACTACGTTTACTTTTACACTTTTTTTATTTTATTAGAGGCCTCTAAATATTTTTTTTCCTCTAAAACTAGTCATTAGTTTTTTTTTTAAACTTTCTATTAGCAGTCGGTGATTTTTTTTTCTTAACATTAATCCATCCCAATATTTTAACGATTGAGGAATTATTACCACCTTTATTTTTGTCCCCTGGCTGATGGATATTACACCACATTTACTTTATTCCATTCCAACCATATTTTTTAAATACCACAAAAGCAGTAACGCTTTCTTCATAAAAAATCTTCTATCGTGATGAGATTTCATACAATAAGCGACAAGATAATTCGATCCAGAAGGCGCAATACATTGAGCAAAATTTTCAAAAGAGCGTATTGCTTGCAATTATGTACACTGAGTCAACTGCATAAGAAAATCATTATGTATAAAGTTGGTAGAAAATAATTTCGTACAATTTATATTTCTTGGTAGAAATGTGTAATTGTACAATTGTAACAATAATAATAATAATTTTCAAAACGATTAACTGAGAGCAAGAAGTGTTAGATCAGTTTCAGTGTAAATTCTTTCACATAAAAGTTGATTAAAAACTAGTAATTTAGAGACTAATTGTAGAAGGAAAAAAAATCAAGAACTAATTTTGGAGAGGGAAAAAAGATTTAGGGATCTCCAATAAAAAAAGTGTAAGAGTAAAAAAAATGTTTAGAGACCTTTAATAAAATAAAAAAGTGTTAAGAGTATTCTTAATCCTTTCAAATAGAGATATAATCATTTTAGGACCCTCTGTTTTAGAGAAACTTCGCAATGGTATTTTGCTCTTTGAAAAATATCAAAATAGTACCTTATACTTTTCAAACATATCATTTTTTGCCCTGAGTTTGTGGTTTTTAACATGAAATTTTTTCTTTTTACCCTTTTATTTATTAATCTTAAATTAATTTTATAACACTATAATAGGAAATCAAAACAAAAGATTAAACAAAACTTATCAAAGAAAAGCATATGCATGAACTTGTTCATTCTTTTGGCAATATTTGCATTTATTTTCTCTAATAGTTTTCAAAATAATTTGGGGTTCATACATAAAAGGGTAAGTTGGGAATTCTACATTGCAAAACATGGACTTAGGGTGCCAAAATGATATTTTCAAAAATTACAAGATACCATTTTTGATATTTTCCAACCAATAGGGTACCAATATAATATTTCTTTAAAATATAAGTACCAAAAATGATAAAAACCCTTAAAATAATTGAAAAATCATAACTTCTATCTAATTTAATTAACTTGTTTTTATTCAAAATTTTAAAACAAGAACTATATATGAGAACATTTGTTTAGTTCAAGGACATTTACATGATAAATTTAACCACAAGGATTAATTCTAGAGAGAAAAAAGAATTTAGGGATCTCTCATAAATTTATAACTTACATAAATATATCTCTGGCTTTTATTATTTTTTCAATTTGTCTATCTACTTTTGGAAACTACTAAACGGTATCTTTTGAATTGAATAAACTATAATTTATAAATAAAAAATTAGACAAAATGACATAAATACCATAGGGGGTGTCCTTGGGCCTACTAGCTGAGAACCTCCCTAGGAAGTGTACTGAGTAGCATATGCAGCATCGACGGCTATCATACATCGTCAAGGTTGCCAAGCCGCTTGGCCGACCGAGAATGTATGAGGCTGCCCCGGTATGAGCAGACCAATGTAGCAACAAGGACTAGATCTACTGATCCTATTGTCTTGGTCGTGTCATCGAAACGGGCCAGCCTAAATGCAATAACCCCAACATGTGAAGATGGATGGCCTTCCTAAGTCCACCATGTGGCATTAGCTCGACCCTCCAATGAGGAATCCTCTACACTTGGAGATTGTGACACCTATCACCTATCACCCTAGCATTATACCATGGCACACTTGGGTTACAGGGCAAACCTGCCTCACACTCGGTCGATGTCAAACGCTATAAATAGGAGTATTAACTCCACCTTCAAAGTAAGTGGACTGCTAGCCTATTTCCTGCCTCTCTCTAGGCCGAATAGATACCTAACTTGAACGTCAAAGAGTCTTTGGTGGATACCATACTAATGGTCCCTTGACTTCCTAGGCGGTCCTTCTTCTTATAGGTCCGACCAGCGCAAGATGTGTAGAGGCTAAGAAGGTAGTCTCACCACCGTATGCAGCCACACATGGTATTGATCAATTCAAGAGTATTAAATTTGGCGCTAAAAGGATGGCGCCAAGCCATTTCAGCATTCGCAACATACCCCCCATGCTGACTAAGGGACAAATCCAAGACAATTGAGCTCGACCAAAAGGATTGGGAAATATTGCTAACCGAGACCTACCTTCTCAAGACTAGGGCAGGAGGCCCCCAGCCACACAGTCTAAGATGGTCGACAATGTTAGCAGGGACGAGTCTATTTGGGATGTAAACGATTCAACTAGAGAACTTACAAAAGTAGTATGCCTCTTGACAAGCTAGCATACGACGACAACACAAATGTTGACAAGCACCTTAAGACTTATCGGGGACATATGATCCTCCAGAACGCTAACGAAACAACAATGTAGGAGGCCTTCGCATTGACATTAACAGATGTCGCTTGGTGGTGGTTCAAGTGCATAGATTTGAGGACTATAAGTTCCTTCTAGTAGCTTTCTGAGGCATTCTTGGTCGCTTTTGTTACCTCTAGGTTGCGAAAAGAAGGAAATCACCCATTTTTAAATTGTAAAACATGCAGACATGGAGCTATTTGGTATTATTTTAATTAGTTTGCCCAAGCAACTTTGGAGGTCAAGAATTACAAAGATAGGACACTTAAGCATGCTTTTCGAGAAGGTCTTCGAAATAACAAACTGCTCTAGTCACTTGCAATAGACCAGTCGAGCACATTCCCTTAGATTCTTGCCTTCGTTTAAAGGCACGTTAACGTTAAGTAGTACTTCAGAGTTTTTGGGATAGAAGGGGCGGCAAGAAAGGAAAATGGAACAAAAAGGCATTTGCCGACTAGTGGAGGCCTAACCAGAAGCAGTCAAAGACCGATAAGCCAAAGACACTTATTTGAAAGTTTCAGACCTATACTCTACTGAGCGCAACCATCAACGAGGTGTTAAATCAAGTCAGTAACTGGAATCTTTTGACTAACCCACCTAAGCTAAAAGCAAACCAAGCAAAACAAGATATGAACAAGTTCTGCAACTTTCACAAGGATGTTAGCCACTCGACCCAAGAATGCTCCAACTCAAAGATTAGATTGAGCCCCTTATTGGGCATGACAATATGTGGGAATTTGTGGAATGAGTTCTAACTCCTAGTAATGCAAGGAGAAGAAACGACCAGGTTAATTGAGATGATCAACTTAGGAGACGGAACTAGGATAACAGTGTGAACACCCTAGATCCCTCAAATATTGTACATACTGTAACGCCCCCTTTCTGGACGTCACAGATGTCGTTACGTTCATTCATTAAAACATTATTTGTAGCAAACCATTGTAATTAATAACGTGCATTTGAAATCATAGTTTGGAAAAGCATTCCCAGGATCTTAACATACATTTTTTTTTATATACAATTACAAAAATACAATTCACAAGAAATTATAATTATTTAATTAAAACAATTTGCTTTTCCATAGACATTGTATAAATAGTTTGCTAATATCATTTAAAAATTTAATGGTCCTTTGAAATCAGAATAAAATTTCTTTGAACATGTCTCAGCTGGCAGGCCGAACTTTTAACTTCGGCAGGCCGAACTCAACCGACAGGCCGAAGGTCACCCATCGGCAGGCCGTCTGAGGCCTTGCAGAATGGGATTTTTAAAATCCAAAAGATCGGCAGGCCGATGCTTGGCAACTGGCAGGCCGATTGAAAATCTTCAGCAGTCCGACCAGTATGGTCGACAGGCCGAACCTTTAAAAAAAAATTTTGATAACAAGTTTTAAAACTTCAAATGCGGAAGAAAAATTTATAAAAATAATAAAAACACATTCACAAAATTTATAAAATTATTCTTAAATTATAAACATGCTCAAAATCCAAAATCATAGATTATTCATTCAAAACTTCTTTCCTTGGCGTTCCTCCGTTTGCAACCCATCTTCCTTAGCTCACACGCCTGTCAGTGTCCTCCGCCTACTCCATAATTTTCTTACCCTTATCTGCAACATGATGAAAAACTTAAATAAGCCAATGCTTAGTAAGTACATTGTAATTCTCACAACTTAAAAACAT
>CAMOHE010056771.1:600-30725 GCA_946598075.1 Artocarpus hirsutus
TGTAAAGATCCTGGGAATGCTTTTCCAAACTATGATTTCAAATGCACGTTATTAATTACAATAGTTTGCTTCAGTTAATGTTTTAACGAATGAATGTAACGACATCTGTGATGTCCAGAAGGGGGGTGTTACAGTTAACATATAAACATATCTCCATGAGTTTTTTTGTTGGTCATAAAAATTTCATTTGACAACTTAAACAAGCCATATAACTTACACTTCCAAAACTGCCAGCAATAATAACACAGTGAGCAGTCCATACTTACATTCATAAAATAAATTATTTACATCCCAAAATAATTCCATAAAAAAATGATACATATATTAGACACTTAAAATTACAATATAGCTAAAAAAAAGTACTTTTAAATAAATTCTAAATAGTCCAAAAACGTGCATGGAACAAAAAGAACAAAACAACTTCCAACGTACTAGGCAGTGAGTTACATGTCATCATTATTTTCAAATTATTAAAATAAATTTATTTAGACCTCAAAATTCATATGACAATATATTAACATATAATACAGTACCTCCAAAAATTCTCATCACCAAATAAAATCATTTAGTCATACAAAAACATCACACAACAAAAAGTCCAACAATTTCACTGAAAAAGCAGTCTCATAACCTAGTCTTAATGAAAATTTCATATCACATAAAATATTCTTCAAATCATCACCAAACTTTCCAGTTCATAACTTTACATATTCATGATCATATCGTCCAAATTTCATGAAAAATAGCATTCATTTGCATTAAGAACAACACCCATATATTTGTGCAACATAACCATGCAACAACAATTTACTATGAATGACAGAGAAAAGAAAATTCATAACTTTTCATAGAAAAATCCAATTAACTTGAAATTTGAAGGAACATTACGTAACACATGCATGAATAACATATTAAAATTTTAGAGCAAATAGAAATTCCTAGAAAAAGTTACAGTAGTCAGATTTCAAGGAAAATTTCATTTCAGAATTAAACCAAGAACGAACTCTTACCTTAAAACGATTCTTCTTGAATTCCTTCCAATTTGCCCAAAAAAAACTCAATATTTCTATCAAATATTTGCAGGTGAATTGAGGGAGAGAAGAAGGAGAAAAACGTGAAAAAAAAGAAAAAGAAAAGATGTCTAAGAGAAATTTTGAGAGAGAAAAAGTAAATTTTTACGTGAATGAAAATGAGGGATAAGGTAGGTTAACTATCTCTATAAAATCAGAATTTGTCTAACTAAATGAGTGTAAAATTTGCGTGGGAATGGAGAGAATTGAGGAGGGAAAAGTCAAAGTTTCCAAGGATGGTTCTAGTTACCATATTTCTCAATTTCAAAATAGGAAAATCCTCATCAATCATCCAAAGTCAAATATTCTATTTACTAAAATGAGAAATTAATCCAAAAATATGCCAATCAATCACCTATCATCATCCAATCATTACCAATCATCAATGTTACAATTTTGGAAGATTTCTGTTGATTGCTAGTCAACAGTCTTTGGCTTGCCGATCTCTCTGTTCAGCCTGCCGAAGGTTTGAGGTCCGGCCTGCCGATTCTATTCATCAGCCTGCCACTCCATGAGGATCATTTTGGCCTACCAATCTTGAAGGTTTGGCCTGCCGATCTGCCTTAACACACTAAAATTCATCAAAGCGTTAAATTATTACAAGATCATTATTAAACATACAACATAAATGACATGAACACTTGAGTATATCGATTCCACGTGATCATCACCTATCATAAAATTTAAAATAAAATGTTTAGTACTATTATATCATATATCATAATACATATCAATAAAAAAATTACTTAACTTCATCACTAATTTAACATAATCCGTTGCATGAAAATCGGCGGTTGTTACAGGACTGTGGTTTGTATCTCATTTATGTCAATAATATGTGTGTGCACAATGTAAGTTAGGATGGTCCGACTCATTCTCACTGGTTTTATATCTTAAATTAGCATAAAACTGAGGAAATTGATTGCATTATTAGTACGACTTTACAAATGGCATCTTATCCAAAAAGTTTTAAAACTTACCACTTTTTCATAAATAACCCTAACAATTAATAGCCGAGATTAGTTAATAGTATTTAATTAATTAAATTAACATGCCATGTCACCACTTGGGTTTGAGTTTGTGACAATTTGGTTTTTTAATTCGAATGGAATGAAATAATAACAATTTGATACAAAATTCCCCTTTATTCAATTTTTGATAATATTCAAAACAAGATTAAATATGCTGTAAAATGATTTTTTTTTATTTTTTGAAAAGGAAAATGACTTTTTGCTTTATACGTTTTAAAGAGATTATTTTATTTGATTTATAAACTAATTCTTAAACAATTAACTTTGTTAACAAAGATAATCATAACTTATATTGAAAAATTGTATAAAATATTTTATAAGCACTAATAATTATGTTGAGTTGCAATAAAGTAAATAACAGGACATTGAGAGGGATAATTTAAGAAAAGAGAATTTTAATTGATTCAATTTTAAAATGGAATGATCATTCCACTAGTTCACTTTAGGAATGACTATTCAACCAAAATGATTGAATAGCAATTCTATAGGAATGGCTATTTCTAAGTCTTTAGAAATTGTCATTCCATTCTAATGATGGTTCCATCAGACCAAATGCACCCTTAAATTATTGTGTCGTCACGATGGACATTATGTACATGGAATCTTGAGCTATACAAGGGTTCATAATGCAAGAAGTATATAATTGAATTGAGATCTCCTTTTTGCAATCTTATTGTGTGAAAATGTGGCGTGAGGATTAGTTGATCAGTTTTGGGACCAATGGCTTAGAGATGCTACCTGATGGTAACCTTACAGTTCGTTCGAGATGGTAACCTTACAGTTCATTGTAGAATGTGATTAAAATATATTTTGTGATCCTAACTAAAATTACTACAGGGTTCTCTTTTATAAAATATAAATAAAAAAATAATTAAAAAAATAACATGTGGTTTAGTGCATTCCCGACCAGACCATTAACTAAAATAATTTGTAAAAATAACTTAATTTAGAACTCCATTTTAAGAAAATGGCCAAAGATTCATTTTCAAAATAATAATAAGAAAAGAGATTCATTAAAATGATTTTGTTATTTATATCCATATTAGAATTAATTATTTTCTGTTATTCGTAAGGGAAGAATAATGTTTTGGAGAAAGAAGTAAATCAGGAAATGAAAAGTAGACAAAACTCCTATTACATGGGGTAAATTCAAAATTTAAACGGATTTACCCCCATCTCCACTTTTAGTAAATTTGAGATTCAATATGCTAAATCCGATGAAAGTTATGCGCATATATTTTTTTAATATTTACTAATTGAGAAAATTACATATCATGCCATATTTTTAAAAGCTATATTTATTCATGCCATACTATTATTTACATTACATGTAAAGTTATACCATAAATAAACATGTGTGGTATTTATAAAAAATCATATTTATGAAAATTTCCCTTACTAGTTTCTCTTATTTACATAGTGTTTATTCGTTTTTATTAATAAACTCATTCCTTACCCTTACATTCTTCTTTTAAAATTAAAATAAAAAATTGTAGTAAATATCAAGTTTTAAAAATATTTATAGTAAATAGCAAATTTATAGTATAAATAATCTACCTTTATTTATAGCGTAAATAATTCTTATTAATATAGAAAGTAAACTTAAGGTGCAAATAACTTATATACCTCATTATTTATACATTCGCCAAAAAATAATTCTTATTTACACTGTTTACACAATATTTACATCATAAATACGAGATGTACTATATATATTTTCAAAACTTGCTATTTACTTCAAAAAGTTTTAAAAATCTGTTATTTCCCTCATTCTCCCAAAATAATATTATTTATTATCATAACTTGTGGGATAAGTTTTTGGCACAACTAATGAATCAATTCTAACAAGACCTCTACCATCAGGCACCAACATTATGACACTTTGCCCTTTACAGGAGTATGGAAACTCCCCCTGTTTTGTTAATCTCAGAAAAGTACAATGTATTTTTTTTTTTTTCCAAGTGAGTATTTCTTTCTCTTTTTTCTTGGGGATGTATAATTGTATTTCTGAGGGACTTTATAGCGGGTGGGGGGCTCAAGCTTTAGAAATTGTATTTTTGCCCTAAAATTTTTATAAGAAATTTAGATTTGTTATCCCCATTCAATAATATAAATATGTATCTATATAACTATTTTATAAAATCTTTTTTTTTTTTCATGGTAACCCCACTAAAAAAATGTCTGGTTCCGCTACGTGTAAAATTGTTGTTAATCAATTCGTGCTCCAACTAACACTATTCCCCCAGCGGTATCATGTCGTGACATTTGTGTTTGAATGACATCTTACCTACTGAGATCAAAGTCACATTTGAATACTGTTTTTAGTATTGAAAAATAGGTTTTAATATATATTGTCTATTAGAGTCATATGTAGTACTCTTTGTTAAGTCGTGAATGGTAGTTCCCTCGATAACTTACTCTAATTTTAACCAAATATGCTATTTTCTCCAAATTTAGTTAATGCCGGTATATGTATATTATATGAGCAACAAACATACGAATGATAGTTAACAAATTAATAATTATCTCATATTTTAAGTTGTTGGTAGTTGTAGTCTATTGATATAGTAATTTTTTAAATACATATCAATAAAAATATACCAACACATTATACGCGAATCGGGATTAAAGTTAACACCTCTAGTATGTCTCTTGTGTCTCTTATTTTAAATGTATGCTATTTTATCGCGGTACACGGTCTTACTAAATATGTGTATCTTAAATCTTTGAGTGAATCGATTTATCTATCTCTCTATCTATATATATATATATATATATATATATATATGTATATAACAGTAAATCAAAACACCTTTGTAATAGCCCTACAAAATATTTAGCCGAATCGAATAGTCAGAGCCTTACTTGTCTTCATCAAAAGAGCCGTAGAAAAATAGACAATGGAATCTCAATTAATGCTGCGTAAAGTGTACACCAAGGAGACAAAAACAACGTGTAGAATGTGTCGTTTCTCAGCTTTTTACAAGAAAAGAGGCTGCCTTTTGATCCGAGGGGGTTTGCCACTGTGTGATTGCCATGAGTTTGTCAAAAGATAGGAATATATTTGCCATGACGCATAATACACGGCTTCAAAGTATAAGTTTTAATTTAAACCATATAAAAGGTACATGTACAGTGGATAGATTTTCAATGGTTATATTTTAATAATAATTGATGATGTAGTATGATAAAAATACAACTTCATTAATTACTATAGATTTTTTAAACAATTATACATTTAATTATAATCGTCAGATTTACATCAAACGATTAAACAACTATTTACTTAGTTACGACAGTTAATATTTATATCAAACGATTAATAAATATTTATCGAAAATGTAACTAATAATGATACCACACACCACCCGTGTGTGTTTGTGTATACAGTGCTACTGTACTAGTTACCAAGATATATTTGTGCTTTAGAATTTTCGGAGAGAGACGTGATGTTGGTGCATGTGGAATCTTATCATTCCACATTATAATTTGTCTTGGAAATCGTTTTTTTTCCATGGTACTTTGTGGATACCAGCACACAGACTACTTTTAGATAGACAGTACAGTTTGTCGATATGTCTCTTTTCTTACGTCGAATTGATTACTCGATATTTAAAATAAGAGCATGTGAAGAGCATATATATATATATATATATATGCGTATGTATAGTATCAAGAATATAATTTCTGTGAAGCACACATCATATTATGGAATCTAATTCAATGTCTTAACAAATTATTGTCTTAGATTTTTGTAGGGTTGGAAAAGGGGCGGGTGCGAGGGTGGAGCCCCTAGATCAAATTTAACTAAAAGTAATATTTCGAAGATTTTACACTTTTTAAATTTGATTGCCCTAAGTTTCGTATATAAAAAGGGAGCATTGAATTAAGAAAAAAATAAAATAGAAAAAACACAAATAGTTAAGTGATACGCGATTTTCTCTTATAAATTTTTTCTTTATCATAATGGTTGTTAACAATAATGGCCTCTAAACTTTAAGGTTTTTGCACTTTATCTTCTAAATTTTAAAATCACCACTTTAGCTCTTAAACTTTTAAAACTCCTCACTTTGTCCCCTGAATTTTAAAAATCACCATTGCGCCCTTAACCTTTCAAAGCTCCTCATTTTGTCTCTTATTTTCATATTGTCCGTTCAAATAGATAAAATTAAGCTTACGTGATTCGCATGTGGGTCACCTGTAAGGAAAAAATGAGATTTCATCACTCCAAATTTTTATTTCACATTTACACTCTCACTTGACATCTTTGTTTTTTTTTTTTTTTTTTCTGAATTCTCATTTAAGAAGGGTTTTCTACACATTGATTCTCTTTTTTAACGTATAACTCATTTAATAAGTCAATATTGCTCATTGATATTTGAATTTGAATATTAAAAAGATGAGTTATACCTTAAAAATGAGGAGATATTAGCGAACAATATCAAAAAAAATATACATACAAACCCTTCTTAAATGAGAGCAGATAAAAAAAAAGTTAAATAAGAGTGTAAACATGAAACAAAACTTGAGTGTAATAAAATTTCATTCTTGCCCTTACAAGTGACCTATGTGCAAATCGCATGGGCTTAATTCGGTCTATTTTAACATAAAATCAAAAAAATAAAGGACAAAATAAGGAGTTTTGAAAGTTTAGGGGTAAAATAGTAATTTTTAAATCAGATATAAAGTGAGGAGTCTTGAAAGTTTAGGGATACAGTGGTGATTTTTAAAATTTAAGAGGCAAAATTAGTGTGACCTAAAAGTTTAAGGGCGGTGTTAATAACCTTATCATAATGACTATTTTTGCAATGACTGAAAATAGATGTAACTCTTACATTAAAGGCAAACCATTGTAAATTTTATTTTCTATTTATATTTTCTGCTTAAATTTGCTCCCAATATAGAATTAGGATTTCTAAATCTTAACACATCAAAGGTTGCATTTGGTTGATCCGGGTAATGAGGAGAATGCAGATGCCAATGGAATAACCATTTCTCATTTTAATATTTGGTTTATTTTTCAGCCAAGAAATAGTCGCTTCATTCGGAATGAGAATTCCACCAAACGATAAATGGCTGAAGAGGCTTTTTCATTCCTAGTCCAAACTTATCTTCCCTTAATTACCCACTTTATGCGTAAAAAAAAATAGGCTTTTTCCAATATATAAGATAGCTATTTGATAAAAAAATATTAAGTATTTTTTAAAACGAAATTATATAAATATTTAATTTAATAACATAACTACATAATTAAATAATTAAATAATTATAATTATTTAATCCAATTGTTTTAGTTAATCATAATAAATAATTGTTTTCAAATTAAATAATTATGCCAAATATTTTATTAAATTAATATATAATTGTTTTAGATAAGTTATTTAATTATTTATAATTAAATACTTATCAATTGATTGATTGTTTTGATTTTTTTTTAGCTACAATTAATTGAATAATTATCTTATTATTCAATTTAATGATTGGGGTATTTTGGTAAAGGTATCAACTCCATTCCCTTTCACAGTTAATCAAGCAAACTAATTTCACATCTTAATTATAATATGATTACAAAGTCTCAACCTTTCACGCCCCCATAAAAAAAAAAAAAAAACAAGGGACACAATTAATTAAAATAAAACCAAAATAACCTAAATTTAAATAATTCAAAATCCGACAAACCTTATAAATAACCTCAAAAATTAATAAAAATAAAATTAATGCATCACGAGAGCTTGGAAGTTCAAAAATACGTGAATAATAGCTACCTAGCATATGTGTATCTTTCTCACATGTGTCATCAACTTCGTGATGACACGTCGTACTTTCTTGAGTGATGAATCATAATTTATCTCTAATCTATGACACCTAGCTTCCAAACACCTTTAGTTTTTCAAATTATGAGTTTCTAACACACTCAAAATTATAACTCTAAGCAAAAAAAACTCAAAATTTGGGCTTTTGCAATTCTTCCTATGTGTATCTACAAACCAATCCATTAACTCTATATGATTGTCAATGAAGACTTTCTAGTCTTTTACCCATGTGTTGAAATAATTTCTGGGGAAAGGAGAAATTCATTTGATTAAAGAATCAATCGTTACCATCAATTTCCTTTGGAATAGAAAATTTTTTCCCAGAGGCTACAAGGGATGAATGCCTTTTCCTTCTATTCAAATTTCTAGTGTCTCTTCAGAATTGGGATTAAAATCTATCCTCCTATAGAATTATTTTTCCTTTTTCTCGAACTCCTCTTGAAAGTGTAATACATGGTATCAAACCAAATAATCGTTATAATATGATCTTCTTTATGGTTGGTTTCATAACATGTTCAATTTTTCTAAAAATCAAAATGTAAAATGAAACAAAGAAAGTGCATATATTTCTATGATATGTTTCACAACAAAATATCCACCATTCTTTCACTTTCATGATTTAAGAAGAATGATGCTCGAGCTATAACATGCACACAATTATTCAACTGAAAAAAAATGGAGCACTCAATTATTCTTATTACAGTCCACAAAGGTCATATCACCTTTCCGCTTTGACTTGGTTTTTTAAAAGTACCCCAGGAGGCATTGGGTGGCTACTTTGCCCCAAATTATTCTGTGGATAAAACTACCTTTAAAGGTAGAACCACATGTAGCCGAGAATAGACTGTTGCTCAATTCAATATTTTTCTTTTCCTTTTTTTTTTTTTTTTGTCAGTATATTCTGTTGAAGTTTATTGTTCTCCATGTCTAAGAGGGTATTTGGTTAAGGGTGGTGTGAACCACAAATTTAATTATAAACAATGCTCACATGTTACAGTAAAAGAACAAAAAAAGTTAAAACTCTCACATGTTATACTAAAAACGGTTCTCATTAATGGTTCCCACCACTAGCCAAATACCCTATAAATATAAGGTTATGTACACTAATTCTAATCTCAACTTTTGAAAATCGAGCTACATGACATGTAAGTTGTCATTCTTGTATTGGTTGGTATTTAAATAACTATAACATCAATTAAAATTAAAAGATCGCATCTACCAATAAAAAATGACAACTTACTACCACGGTGTCACATAAGTTCGTACTCAAAAGTTAAGATTAAAATACGTGTTCTTAACACTACACTGCATATATATATATATATATCAGTTTACTATATAAGAAATTAAACTAGTGCCCTATCTTCACTTCGTGCGATATTCAAATTCGAGTCGCCCCATTTTAAGGTGCTTAGAGAAAAATGGGATGCACGCTTGGGACAATATTCAATTGCAAAAAGGAAGCAAATGACGAAGTTAGCCAGATACAAAAACTAAATATGAGAAGGGCCTTTATTTTGGATATGACTCCCACTCCAGACAGACGATCCTCCTTGATAAAGGCGCTCCACATAAGGGACATGAAAGAACAAAGAACAGCACTTCCAGCATAGCCTGCGTGAGATGAGACCACCCAATCTCAATTAGATTGAGTTTTTCTTTTATTTTATTAAATCTTATAATATAATTATTAAAATATCTCTTTACATAAGATTAGGGGTGGCAAAACGGGTTCACGGGTCGGGTTCGTGTCGGGTTGGAATTAATTTTTACAAAAATAGGTCGACACTAACCCGACCCGTGACACGAACGGGTTGAGAATTCTCAACCCGAACCCAACCCGTTTTGATACGGGTTGACACTAACCCGACCCGTGTCAACCCGTTTCTTATGCACAGTGTCAAAAAAATATAACCCGCGACCCGTTTTTGACCCGTAACCCGATTGTGACCCGCAATCCGCTTATGACCCGCCTACATTAATATATATAATATTAAAAAAAAAACATAAAATTAGAAGAGTTTCATACAACTTAAACAAGAAGATGAGTAATAAAAGAGGTAGGGTTTGATATTTTACGGACTTATATTATATATGAAATAATATTAATTTTTTTAAATTTAATTAATTAAATACGGGTCAAAACGGGTCATTTTCGTGTCATATGGGTTGACCCGAACCCGACCCGTTTTTTGACGGGTTAATTTCGAGTCGACACTAAAATGACCCGTGGTCAAATTTTTCGACACTAACCCGCAAAAAATCGTGTCGGATTCGTGTCGTGTCGTCGTGTCGCAACCCGTATTGCCGGCCCTACATAAGATATGTTTGGTATCATTTTTATTTTTTATTTATTAAATAGAAAAACAAAAATATATCTCTTATTTTTATTTTTTATTTTTTAAATAAAAAAACATGTTTGGTAAGATAATTTTGATATACATTTTTTTAAAAAAAGAACAAAAATATCTTGACTCGAGTTGCGATGCGGTTGGATCGATGGGTCGGACTCACCATCAAGGAGGATTGGGGTTGAAGTCAGATTGAAGGACCAAGGGCAAGATCAAGGTCGGGTACCATGGCCAGTGTCAGGGCCAAGGTTAGAATCCAGGACCTGGACTAGGGTGGGTTTCAAGACCGAAGCTGAGGTCAAGGTCGAGATAAGGGACTGGGGCCAAGTTCGGAGTTAGGTTCTGGGGTCGGGGTCGGGCTCCAAGACTAGGGTTGGGATCGACGACTGAGGTCGAGGTTAGGATCGAGGACCAGTGTCGGGTTCCAAGATAAGGGATCGAGGCTACGTTTTGGGATCGGGTTCAGGGTCGAGACCGATGCCGTGGCTGAGGTTAGGTTTCAAGACAGGAGTCAGTATCGAGGTCGAAATTATGATCGGGTTTAGGGTCGAGATCTAGGACGGGGTTGGGTTCGAGTTTTAAGACCAAGGTTGTGTAACGACCTATCTTTTCAAATCGTCACTTAACTTACTTAAATATCATTTCTTTAACTTAATCTTACTTTCTAGTAAGAAAAATATCAAATAAAATTTTTTCTTAATAACATACTTAGACAGAAATCGAAACATAAGTTTCAAACATAATTTTATGGTCATTTAAAATCTTTGATAAGGAATATCTTTGAAATGTTTTTGATAAAACATTTCAAACTTGTTTTCTTGTAAGACATTTCTTTAAACATATACTTTCTTGAAACTCCTAAAATAATTTTTCAAACAGTAAAAACTTTTTGTTAATATAGTGGAAGACTTTCTATAGTAGTATCTATACCCAACATCCTTAATACAGTGGGAGACTTTCTCTTTTTGCTTTAAACCCAATTTTTCATCTTTCTTTTTTTACATGATAATAACATATTACACTAAGCTATGGCTTAGAATTTTACCATGGTTTTCAAGGGATTTTGCTCCATCTCTTTGGTGCTAGAAAACCTTCTAGGATCCTTGACCATAATCCATAATATAAACTATAAAAATCCACTCAAAACTCAAAGGAAAAACACTAAAGCAAGAGTAAAGAAAGTATTTTACGTCCAAAATTACATAATTTTCCTCTAGAATCCTTGAACTTGATTCCTTAAATGATTTGGGAGTGAGAAAACTATAGAGAGGGTGATTTTTAGAGGATAAAAATGGAAGCCATTTTCATGAAGAAGACCAAACTTTTTTTTTTTTCTCAAAATACACTTAGGTATTTATAGGACCAACTTTAGGGACTAAAATGAAAAGATTTGAAGCCCAAATACAAGTCACCATGGGTTTTCCCAAGGAGAAATGTGGCCTTTTCTTCACCATTTGTGGAGATAAGATTTTATCCACTTAGGCTCCTTTTTGCAAAAATAATTACTTTAGGGGCCAAATTAAAATTTTAAAAACTCGCCCCGCCACTTCTTCAAAACCGGTGATGTCATAGATGAGGTGATCAATTTTTCACCTTCCAAGTGTTACTTGGTGGGTCCCACATCCTTTTAAACAGTCCAAGTTTAGACTTTTTTCGATATTGTTGGTGCACTTTTCATACTACTAGTATTCTTTTTATACTGTTTATGGGGTCCCATAAACTTCCATACCAATCCATATTTTTTAAATAGTATAATTCCTATACTTTTTAACTTTACATAATCTAATTTCTATACTGTTTAATTTTATACAATATAATTTCTACACTGCTTAACTTTGACAGTACAATTTTTATACTGTATTATTCTCATATTGCATAACTTTTATACTATTTAACTATTGTACAATATAATTTTTATATAGTATTTCCCTTAAACTGTATTTGGGTCTTAAAATTAACTACAACACATTTTGCAGCAATTAAACATTCTAGATTATTTCCATATCATTCCTTCTTTGTTTAAGATTATGGCATGATTTTTAACCTTAAAAATCTTATTTTTACTCTTATGAAATTTACCATAAAAATAAGATTTAAATAATAATCTTCATGACACCAAAATCACATTTTAAATTCTTATTTTTTAGCATAAAATTTAGCTCATAAAATTTTTTCATAAATCACTTAGCATAATCCTTAATTATTACGTTTAAAATACACTAAAAATTATAGGGTGTCGTAGGCTGGGGCCTAGATTCGAGATTGAAGCCAAGTTAGAGTTGGGTTTCTGGTTCTAAGCCCAAGATACCGACCCGAACATGACCGGATAATGACCTCGACCTCAGCCTTGGTCTTGAAAGCCGACCCTAGCCTAAAAACCCAAAACCTTACTGCAAACCTGGCCTTGGTCTTGGATCCCGACCTTGGTCTTAGTCTAAAAGAAACCCAATCTTGACCGCCATCGTGGATCCCGACCCTGACATCGACACTGACCCCAAATTCCAAACTCGACCCTGACCCGATCCCAAATCATAACCCTAACCTGAGTCCTGAACCCATCCTAGGCCTAAGAACCCGAAATCCAACTCTGACCTTGGCCTCAGTCCTAGATCTTGTCCTCGGTCCCGATCTTGAAACCTGAACCTAACCCCAATCATAGATCCTAACCCTGACCTTGACCTCGATCCTAGAACCCGACCTCGACCCTGGCCTTGATCTTGAAACCCAACCCCGACTCTGACTCTAGTCCCAAATCCCCACCTCAACCTTGACTCGGTTCCCAAACCCGAAACTAACCTTGAATCCTAACTCCAATCCCAGAACCCGCATCAATCCTAAATCCCGACCCCGACCTTGGTACCAAACTCCAACCTCAACCCCGTCCCTGGTTCCAAATCCCTACCCTAGTTCTAGATCCCAATCCTCAATCCCAAAACTGGACCCCAACCTTAGTCCTCAATCCTGACCCCGACCCTAGCCGTGGTCCCAAAACCCAACCCCCAATCCCGATCATGTAACCTAACCTGAAACCCAATATTGGAACTCAAACTCTAATATCGAAACCCAACCCAATACCCCGATACGACGTGTCCAGTGGGTTGTTTCAACGCCGACAACGAGTTTGGTCTGCTGATCCAAACCTAAAAATGAGTTGGTCTTTAGACCTAACCCCAATAGCGTGTCTTGTTCATCGGCCCAACCCTAATAGCAAGTTTGGTTCACCATCTTGACCTTGGCGTCGAGTCAAGCCCACAGGCATGACCTAAAAGCCAAGTCCTATTCACCGGCTTGACCTTAATGATAACTCTGGCATAATACAAACACGATCCCAATGATGAGTCAATCCTGGCCTCGACAATGAGTTTGGTCTGCTAGTGAGACACTAATGATGATTTCGATCCATCGACCCGACTCTGACAGTGTGTCCTACCTGTCATCCTGAACTTAACAACGTGTCTGGCTTACGAGCCAGACCCCAATGACAAGTCCCATCCACTAGCCCAATCCCATTTGCAAGATTGGCCCAACCTTGACGTTGAGTCCGCTCTATCAGTCGAACCCCATTGACGAGTTCAGCTCAACCCCAATGGTGTGTCTAGCTCGTTGTTTAGACCTTCATGACAAGCTTGGTCCATTGGCCCGACCCCAATGACAATCTCGACTTATCGGTAGTTGACGACCTTAGTAAATCTTTGGTTGACCATAACCTAAGATATTTGTTTGAAAAAATTTTGAAAATAAGAAATTTTTGTTTCCATAATTTTAAAAAGTTTGATAATAATTTAAAAAAACAAAAACAATATTACCAAACGTTTTTTCAAAAAAAAAAATAACTTTTTTGTTTTAAAAAACAAAAATCTTTTCAAATAAATGATACCAAACGAACCTGTAATTAAATAATCATTGCATTATGACTTGTAAATTTCAAGAATATCCAAGTAAATCCAACATTTATTCCATGTGACAGGAAATGAATACCAAGGCGCTGCAAGGATTAATATTTCTTTTCCCTCATTCCCCACCTTACCAAGCATCACTAAACTTTCATTACCTATTTTGTAAGTGCACACACAATTAGGCCTTTGCTAAGCAGTCCAGTCACCAAGGGATTAGAACAAAAGCATGGTTTAGAAACAATAAGGCAAGAAATGGTTCGCTAATTAAGGTATGAATACAAAATATCCACTTAACCCGAAAATTTTAATTTCCCACATATATTATCAATCTATCAAAATGCTGAGATGAACTTTTGAATCTTTGCCTGTGCTCGCTCCTTCTCTTCTAGTCCATCAACATCACCAATGTTGTCATGATACTCCTGTGAAAATCAAAAACAAATAAAGACTAATGGGAAGCCCGAGCACTAAAGGGCAAAACTTGTTTTTTTTTTTTTTTTTTTTTTTTTTTAAAAAAAAGATAACTGGTGAAAATTGGAGAATGTCATTGACAGAGATTTCGATTCAAGAGTACTTTCTTATACATGTTGAAAAGCCAAACAATCTGGTAGTTTTCTTAATAAAAACTCCTAACTTGGAACAACTAGCTTCACTTTTCACGAATGGTCCTCACAAATCAGTTTTTTTTTTTTTCCCACGACTAGTCTTTACTTCCAAATTCGATTATCATAAATAATAAATAAGTCTACAAGTTAAAAGTACAAAAATTCACTGTATTAGCACACAAAATTTCGCTCAATAAATTGAATAAAGATAAAGTGCCTTTTTCTCGAAGTCACCAAAGAGAAACAATGAACAGAAGTGCATATCTTAAGACTTGCCCAAGACAGTCTGTACATGCGGAACGCATTGAAATGCCGAACGGCTAAAAGAGGAAAACAGGAAGTGACAGGTAACTGATGCGAAAGTTTTAGAGCATCATCCTTTAAATGTGACATATAAAAAGCACACAGAATCTCGAGACAGGATATACAGGGGGAAAAAAAAAGTTGATTATAGGTACAGACGCAGCTGAACAACAGTTAGAAGGTACACATACCTGAAGTATATCCTTGATATGATTCCTAGTAAGTTTCTGTTGCTTCAGTAGTAGTTCAATCCTTGCTCTCATTTGAGCATTCCTGCAAAGAGAGTAACAAAATCAAACATCCTATGAAGAGAGAGGTGTCTGTTATTGTATTGTTTTCTTTCTTTATTTATTTATTTTTTGAAATAGGGACAATTTTTATTGATGTAAAAAGAACTATGTAAAGGTATATTTATGCCCGTAACCCTGATAGAAAAACTTACTCAGAGCACCAAATATGACCCAGGATAACAGCAATCAACTGCGTCCAAAAAATTAAGAGGTTAATGCCCAAAAGATAAGTTTTTTTAAAGAATCTAATTAAGCAAAAAAATACTGAATATTTTATCTCCGAGCAAGAAAATTACGTCAAATGGATTAGAGACATAAATTTGCACAAAGCTGTATTTAGGCTGCACCTTGATTCTCATCATTTAGGTTAAACTACAAAAAAATTCTAGATATATCCTCTTTGGGATGTGTAAAGTCAATTGCCACTTATCCAGAGGGGAATTAAATGATCTACATTAGAGAGGTAAGAAAAAGGTGGTGGCAGCAGTAGAAATAGAGACGGAAGATATAAGCCAGAGGACGAAAGAAAAAAGTTGTTTCCATTTATTCTAGGATTTTTAGGTGGAGCAGAAGATGTTCCATCTCTGAAGTTGGAATGTATCGTACAGAACTTTTGGCACTTATATGCCCTTTTTTAGCACTATCAGAAATCATAATTCTCTATGTTAATTCAAGTTTTCTTTAGGAATACAAGCACTGGTATTTATGGTACTTTTCAGCTGAATAACAACGATGGGATCATGATAAAGGCATGGATTCCCTTGCTACTTTCGTTCTATCTTAGCTGACTTAGAATTTCTTCTGTGTTTTGGCCTGCCAATATAACTAGGTCTTGTAGGAAACAACTTCAGTTTTTACATAGAAACAAACAGTACGAACTATAGAAACCAAATTTCTTCCCCCGTGATCTTCCTTTTGTCTATCCTAACTCCAACTCTACCTTCACTTCTTTCTCGGTCTTCTTCTCAAACTGCAACATCAATTTCATATACCTCCGTTTTTCTCTCCTCCAATCTCTTGTACCCTTTCCTCTTTTACCACCCCCACCCCCTGACTAAGCTAAAACAGCAATATGAAGAAACGCACTTAAAACTAGAAAACAGCCCATATAAATATTGCACATATGACACATTACATTTCCCATAGTAAAAAAAAGAAAGGTTAACAAATTAATGACTAGCAAACTCAAACCTGAAGAGTGTAGAGTCCAGATTCTAGCTTCCTGTTGTACTTTTCCTCTTCATCCATCTGCATTGTGCATGGAGGAATCACATTTTTGGTGGAAAACAAAGGAATAAGAAGTTGCCAAATAGTGCATTACAAAAGGAAGTACAAACCTCTAAATCATCAAATTCAAGGTTGTCGAGCCGTTCAGTTTCTGCTTTAACTCGATCGGAATATCTAGATTGAAAGATAACAAACAAGTAAACGTAAGAACAAAGAACTCTCACTCCAGGAAAACATAAATAAAACGAAAACAAATGAGCCAGCCCACCTCATATAGAGTTCCATAAGCCGGTCTATCTTCTCACATTCATTCTCCACAAACTTACTAAGCAATCTTTCCCTTCTAGAACCCCTAAGAATTCCTCCTGGAATATACAAATAAAGCAAGATTAAAACAGTCTAACATTAAGATGTTCACAGAAGAATCATAAAGATGCAGAGAGACTTGAGAGTAAGAAGGGAGACAGTTGTCAATTTTTTGCAAAAGCAACCAACTAAAGCAATGCAGATTGAAAGAAAGCCTATCTGATGCTTCTTTGATCCGATCATAACTAGTGGGAAATTCTAATACGTGATATAACCTCAAGCAGAGGTAAAGAGCAGCTTAGCAAATGCCTATTTGATTGTCTAAAATCAATGCATCCAATGAAAATTTGCTGAAAGGCACTATAAGTTATAGCTCGTGCATCAATGCAAGAGAAACAAAGCAGTCAAAAAAATCCAATCTCACAAATAAGGGCGTCAAAAACCAAATCAAGACATTCTATAAATTCAATATTTCACTCGTCAATTGGCAAGTTATGATACTAGACATTTTTGCACCAAATCGAAGTGAAATGGTATAAGTTGGCTCACGGAATCCTGTAGCTTGCTTTTCTATTAGTCCGTTTGCAAGTAAAGTAACAATAACTTTTTTTCACGCCATAGGTTGAATTAACTTTGGAGGGAGAAAAAAGGCATGATAGATCCAAGGTGGCAAAACTTGTGAGCCACAAGCAATAGTAATCATATATAACCTTTAACATGCATAGATGCCTACAACTTTACTTGCCTGCTTACCAAATAAAGATGCAATCAATGAAACAATCCTTTCTTCCAACTCTTCATGATACCGCTCTTTCTTGTTCCTTTTGTTGACAGGAATCTGTGAAGCATAAGTGATGAAATGTTAATATAGTTATCTTGTAATTAGACTAGAAATGAGCATTCACACGCCAGTCCCACATTATGTAAAGCTGTGCAGAATGACCTTTGGTGCCAAGAAATTCTTTTCAAAAACACACACAGACACACCGACAACAGTAACAACAACAACCAAAGTCAAAGGTGAAACCCAAAGGGCACTTAACATGTATCTTAAGGTATGTCCATGATCCCTCTTTCCCGACTTCTTCCATCTTGCCAAAGAGAGTAGACAATGAATATGGATGACCAATAACTTAAGTGAAAAACATTGTGGTAAAAAGCTTGGTAGAAATCATGAGACCATGCAAAGCAACCAAGGGTCTGTTTGGGATGGCTTCCTAGAAGCTATTTTTGGCTTCCTGAGTTTAAAAGTTGCTTCTGGAAGTGTTTAGATAAATTTGTCAGCAGTCCTTTGGCTCTATAGAAGAGCTTCCAATCAAAGCCACAAACTGTGAGTTCTCAAAATAGCACTACTAAAATAGACTTTGAAACTTATACTAGAGTTTTAAAAAGACGTTATAAACTTCATTATAGCTTTTTTTTATTACCTATTAAAAATTTTAAACCATTTTGACCTATTTAAGCTCTTTTAACAATATGGTTGTAAACACTCACTGAAAAACCACAACTTTTCCTTCTCTCATTCTATTAATTAAAACCACAAGCAAAAGCTCTGTCGAGCAGGCCCTAAATGGACTCAAACATCATAATAACTCAAATTTCTGGGCCAAATGCAAGAGATGATTCCAATGCATGTAATGAAAAGAATAGGAGATTCCCCACCCCACCAAAAAAAAAAAAAAAGAAAAAAAGAAAAAAAAGAGAGAGATTCAACGTAAAAAGGAACACAAATTACATCCACAAAAATAGAACAGAAAGAATATCAAGGGATTGATCAATCTTGTTTGCTCTTTTCGGGACCAGCACGTCCTATTTTCCTCTATCCTTACGCCTCCATTATAAAGGCATGTTCTCTAGAGCGTGCTACTATGTCGTTTATCTTCTTTCTCATCTCACTACTAAATTATAATTTCTAGGTTTTGCAGCACTAACAAAAGTAAAATGCATTAGTATGCATGATTTCACATCTCTTGATTCTAGCATAAGTACCATAGAACCAATCCAACGGAACAAACAATGCGTTTGTGCCTTGATCAGAAGTTAACGGACTATATATAACTCGATGGGCAAAGCATGATCAAATTCACATCTTCAGTCGAATAATGTAGAGCAAAATTAACCTTAAAAAAAAGAAAAGAAAAGAAAAGAAAAACTACTTGCCTTACCCATAAAAGCAGCAAATGCCGTCTTCAGCCCCAAAACATCAACGAAACGTTCGCAGGCCGGCGGGTACGTGGTCATGGCGAAATCGAGCGCCCTCACGGCGGAGCCGTAAGCGGACTTCTTCTGCTTCATAATGATGATCATCAACTCCACCCCTTCCGCCTTCACGAACCTCTCCTTGTTCTCCAACGGCATCAACAAACAACACAAGCAGTCGAACAGATTCTCCAACATCTCGGCCTCGTCGGAGCTCTTCGGGTCCTTCGACTTGTACATCGCCACTGCCTGGAGCAGCACATCCACGCCATTCATCTGCCCCACCTTCTTCTGGTTCGCCGTGCTGCTCTGCAGCAAAATCGCCAGAATCTCCGAAGCGTACTGCTTGTTGCTATCAAATTCCCGGACCTTAATCTTCCCAAGCAGCCATTTCACCAGCCTCGTCCTCTCGCACACCATCTCCGCCGCCGCCGGCTTCACTTCGATCAAATTCTCGATCGTCGCAAGGGTGTTGTACACCGCCGCCATCTCGTCCGGATCCGTATCGGACAACCGATGCAAATTCTGAACAAGAAGTTCCAGCACATTGTTCTCGATCAACGCGTCGACCAAAACCCTAGCCGGCTCGTCATTATCTTCCAGAACGTCCTCGTCGGTGAGGTCCTGGAGCAACTGGACGACGGCGATGGCGATGTCGGTGTTGTCGTGGGCAAGGAGGTTGAGGAGAGAAGGGATGGTGTTGAGGTTGACGAGGTCGGGGTAGAGCTCGGGGGAGCCGGCGAGGATCTTGAGCTTCTGGAGGTCGTCGTGAAGGTCGACCTCGGAGTCGGCGAACTTGTCGGGGTTGTTAGGGTACTTGAGGCGGGCCGCGATGTTGTCGCGGAGGCGGCGCTCGAAGGAAAGGACGAGCTTCTTTAGGGCTTTGAGGTCCACGACAATATCGGCGGCGACGCTCTCGGACTTCTCGACGGCCTCGAGGAGGGAGAGGTCGACGACGTCGTTTGAAGCGTTCGGGGTGGAGAAACTCTCGCCTCGTTTGCGCTTGCCACCGCCGCCGCCATGGCTGTTGTTGGTGTTGAAAGCGTCGGCGACTTCCATTACCAGTACAGCATCAGTCAGAAAGAAGCTAAATGCCTAAATCCCGTTTCTGTTGTGAAATGGGAGAATTTTGAGGGGATTAAAAATTTAAAAAATTTCCCCTTTTTTTTTAAGGCAATCCATCTTAAATTATTATTGGGTGTTTAGAAGGGTGGTGGGAATCAGTGGTTAGAACCACTTTTACTATAGCATGTGAGAGCTTTATATTGTAGTAATTTTTTTTACTGTAACATGTGAGAGCTTTATACTGTTCATAACTGAGTTTTTGATGAAAACCGTGGTTCCCACCACCCAACCAAACAGGAGGTTAGTGTCTTTGTTAATGTAATTTTTTTTTAACCCATAATCTATTATTGAAGTGAAAAAATTTACAACTAACTAGGTTGCTCTTACTTATTTTTGTTAATGTAATTACGACCGTATATTATAATCAAGTATTATAATATATAAAAGTTTTATATTAATAAATTTTTGCTTTATATTATATAATATGTGAGATGTTTGTACTATAGTAATTAAAAGTAAATTCAATTGCCAGTATAATATGTGAGTTCCTTAAAAAAAAAGTTTTTTAAATGATATTAATTATAGGAAATGTTAATTTTCTAAAACTAATTATAGTAAATATCATATTTTTAAAATATTTAAAGCAAATATAAATTTTATAGTATAAATAGTTTATTTACCCATGTGTTTATAGTGTGAATGATTTTTATTTATACAATAAATAGATTTTTAGTGCAAATAAATTATATACATAATAAATAAATTATTTGCATTATAAATCATTTACTATAAATATTTTTAAAACCTAATATTTACTTTAAAAATTTTCAAAAATCTAACATTTTCATCATTCTCCCTTTTTAAGATGAGATTAATTTAGCTTTCCAATTATTTAAAGATCTCTCAATTTCCAAAAAAGAAAACTTTAAGCTTACTATTTATAAGCGTCTCATGGGGCAAAATAACGATCCATACTAGATCTAACCAACTATGTATCCTACTTCCTCTACATTCTTGACAACCCATCTTTATCTTAGTAGATTTTTTCAATGGCATATTTCAATCCTTTTCCTATTAGTTAGAAAAGTGAGCCGCCGATTCAAATACAAGATAATATCATTACCCCTCGAATAATTAGACACCTAACTTGTAATCTCAACGACCCATTTGTAGGAGCAATGCTCTACCAACTAATCTATATTTCCCCAAGCCTAGTGGAGCATGCAAGAAGAACTCAAATGCTTATTCTATTCTCTTCCATAGTGCAGCTGGGCCATATTGGACTTAAACTAAAGACCTATCCTGTGAAGTAAATCATCCCACCTTTGGTTCCACCAATTGGGAGAGAATAAATAGATTTCTTTTCAAAAGCGATTCATCCTTCCCATACCCAACATACAACTCTCTATTGTATAGCACTCTCCAAGTGTGCTTGTTCCTTCCTTCTTCCTTATCATGACAAGTCTTCGTAAAATAACCTTGATAAGAGAAAAAAAGAAAGCGTGAAGAGACGCTCCTGGCCAACTTGCTTTAGAACATCATGTTCATTATTTTTTTTTTCAAAAACAATAAATACTCTTTATAAGTTTCTCATAAGATAATTTGGAAAATTTGCTTTAGATTGAACATCAAAAAATTAATTCGGCGAGTAAAATACTCATCCTTCATTGGTGGAGCAAAATTAACTTTCTACATTGTCAAGAGATAGTGCAATGGTTTTTCTTTGATGGTCTAAACTGCATACTTTTGCATATTTGTTTTTAAAAAAATTTATATAAAATTTTTAAATTAGTCAGAAAATTTATTAAAATTAATTCATACTTAAAGATAAGAGTTACTTACTACTCTTTTGAAAATTTAGGGAAGAAAATGTTGAAAAAACTTGAAGAAGAAATGACAAATTTAAAGAACAATCAAGGGTCAAGATGTAAAATATTCTTAAAAATAAAGTAGAAGTGGAAAAAAATTTATTAAAATTAATTTACTCATGAAATTTTACAACAGAAATTGTTAAAAAACTTAAAGAATAAATGACAAATTAAAAGAAAAATCAGGGGAAAAAATATGAATTACTCTTAAAAATGAAGTCGAAGTTTCCCAAAGAGAAAATTACATGTTACACGACATTTTTAAAAGTTATGTTTATTCATACCACACATAGAAAAAGTTATGTCAACCTATCTATATTACAAGTTAAGTTGTGTCATAAATAAATATGTGTGACATTTATAAAAAGTAAATCTTCAAAGAGGACTTTTATGAAAATCTCTCGTTCTCCAACTCACAACAAATAAATATGATATATTTAGGTTATATGCCACTACTGTACAATTAGATTAATTTATGCCACATATTTAAAAACTATTTGAAAATACGTCACAGTGACATAAGTAATATTTTAAATATTGATCAAAATACTTATAAACTAAACTAGTTTTTCTTTCTTTCTTTCTCTCTCTCTTTGGACATTGGCAAATATGTTAAAAGTATATATAAGTATTTCTAATATAAGTGATGATATAGCTGTGGTGTTTTCTGTAAATATATTTTTCATGGTAGAAATTAATCTAAGCGTAAAATTTGAGATTCCCACAAAGAAAAACCAAAGGAAATTTGGGCCGAGAGCGTCGGTAAAAAGTTGGACCTAACGAACAGGACGACAATTGGGCCCATGTCTTAAAGCTCGAAGAAATTTCAAAGTAGAATTCTAAAGAACATTCTTCATGTAATCTATTGTTTCATGCGCGATAGTTTAATTGATGTTTCAAACAAAACAAGTACGATTAAGATATTTGAGCTAATTAATATTTCTACTCTCCACTTGTTTGTTAACCATGGTTATTGACTATGTGGTTGGATTTTTTTTTTTTTAGCAAAATATTATGCATTGATCAATATGTGTTCTACAGCCAAAATGTCAAATCAAATTATAATCTGTACCCGTTCTGTATCGGTCACTTTTAACAAATCCACAGACAATTAAACTAAAATCCACAAACCTTGGAAAACAAACACCAGCCTATCTTTTTCTTTTTAGGCATTTTTGTTTTTGTTTTTTGTTTTGTATGTAATTTTGAATTTAAATACGCAGTAAATTTCACGAATATTATAAAGCCTTTGCCTGGTGACCATGAACTAGCCAGCTTGTATTGTTCCTTGTTCCAAAACCAGTCAATCCTTAAAACACTAAGTGGGTGTTTAGAAGGGTGGTGAAAACCAATGGTAAAAACTACTTTTACCGTAACATGTGAGAGCTTTTATACTGTAGCAATTTTTTTTAATTGTTACTGTAGCATGTGAGAGTTTTACACTGTTTATAACTGAGTTTGTGGTAAAAACTGAGTGATAAGAACCACTTCCAAACACCCCTTAAGTCAAACAAGCAAATAACACATAAACTATCCTTGAGCGCATTTCTCCTTTTGCTCCTCAGCCTGAGCCTGCGGGGTATTAGCAGCCATTTCTAAGCCACTCTTCCCTACTCAAGGACATGTTCTTACGCGTTGCTCACCCGACCAGTTTCTAAGCTACTATTTCCCTTGGTTCTCATCCGTTGCTCAACCAATTGGCATGTCACCTCAATACTTATCCTCATCGATCCGCTTCCAAATTATGTACATCCGGACTTTGTTAGGGCAAAACAGTGTTGCCACTTATGAGTGTGGGCACCCCACCAGGAGTTCTTCCTAGTGTTGGACTCATTTAAGAGGATGCAATGAGTATCATTATTTATATATCTCTAGGGACCCAGCAAACTTGAACAAGATTAGATGTCAAAACAATTAATCGGATCTATCATGTTGTCATGATAGGAAAAAAAAAAAAAAGCTTTAAACATCATGACACCCAATTTCCTAATGAAGGCAAACATTGTCATCCACGTTTTTCTACTATATGTCGCAATGCATCTTAAATCGTGCACTGCCAAATGTATTAAAGCTATATCTTTGTTGATTACGTACAAAAGATTTGGAAACATATCCTTACTATTCGTATTGTAGTTTTTTTTAGTTAAGATCTTATTTTGATGAAGAAAAGGGTAAATCATCATGACCTGTGTTGGAAGTGATTGATACCCGAAACCTCAATTGTCCTCCATTTTTTACCTCAAATATGTTTGAGGGAGGAACTCATTGTTTTGCTTTCTAAACGACGAAAAACGTGGTAGTACACGACACTATTTTGGCAATAAACTCGTAAATATTGGAAGAAATTTATAGGCCAATTGTGTGAAAGTGTTTGTAAAGAAATGGTTAGTCATGAGCTAATTGTTTCAACATCCAACGTGTGAAGAACAGTCATTGGTGTATTTGTGTTTCACTATGGCGTAATAAGATATATATATATTGTAACGTCTTGAAATTAATTAAGTAATATTACATTATCTCTTTATTGTTTATTTTGTTATTTTTATTTGTATAAATATTATAATTGCTCATTTTAAAACGGTTTTAAAATTATCACATTTTCAGAAATAATTTCTTGATTCTTTAACTCATGTTTTAACTAAATTTCTACTTAATCAACTTAATTAAACTGTAACGTCACCTTCCGTGCTCCGGGATGTGACATATATACATATATCCGAGGTGTGAGATATATATTTGTTTGTGTGTGTGTGTATATATATATATATATATGTATGTATCTGGCGGCAGGCCATAAATTGCCATTATTATAGACAACTCATGCCTAATAAATTTTCATCCTGGTCTCCTACTCTCTCTTAGAAAGGGAAAGAAAACCCATACCTAAAAAAAATATTGCATCTTTTGTAGAATTTCTTGTTTCTTTGTCTTGGATCCATATAATTTTGGTTAATGGAGTACGTGACAGTGTTAAAAAGTCAAAAAAAAAAAAATTAGCTAAGTTGCTCATTATCTTGAAAAATGGTATAAGATCAGTCAACTAATTAAAGAAGCAGCGTGTTTCAACCAAAATATAAATACTTCTAATAGTCGTTGTCATCAAAAGTTAGAACTATTTATAGGATTTGGGTGCCCTTGAAGGCCAAAATCAAAGTCATCAACGTCGATATTATATTGTTTTTTTATTTTCAATAATAAATATCCGGTCAATGATTACTAGGTTAAACAACAAAAAATAGGATGAGGAAGGACTCGAGTTTATGTAGGTTTGATTCAATCTTGCCTTGAAAGAAGAAGATAAGAAAAGAAAAAAAGGGAAAAAAAATGTAGTAATTAGTCTAACATGTCTTTGTGAATGTAGTATTTGCCAACAAGGTGTCTTGCTTGTGTAATGTTTGCGCTTAGTGAAAGATGCATATGCATGTAGAATAAATATATCCGTACTCCAAGTCTGGTGTTAAGTATATCCGTACCTATAGAGGTGGGGGGCTTGACTTTTGTATAATTCAATTGCTTTAGATTTTTAATATACGAAGAGGGTGTCGGTTTTGGGTTTTTTTTTTTTTTTAGAGTGGTTAGAAAAAAACTTGAGGTAAAGAGTGACATATGACCTTTTTTTTTGTAAGATTCTTTCTTCATAGTAAATTTTTATATACTAGCTAAAAGTGAAGGTGTTTAAACCTTAGTTTGAACCGATTAAAACATTATAACAACAAAAAGATTTTATATTTATAGTCCACTTTTACATTATACTAGCAATATAGAGTTTTTACTATTTAAATTTAAACCCAACGGTTTGAACCAATTATTTAAACATAGGTAGTTCTCAAAGTAAATCAATGTAAATTTTATGTATTAATCCTTTTTTCCTTATATTTTCCTTGTCGTATTTTATTTTTGCTCCCATCAAAATTAGAGATTCTAATTTGTGACAAAAAAAAAAAAAGAGACAAAACGAAGAATTATTTTTTTACTCGCCCTTTTGATCATAAAAGACACCAAATTAGTGCAACAATATCGAAAATTTTTAATTAAAAAAAATTGGCTTCTCATCATGACGCCAATATTCATTCAAAACATGAGTAGTGACCCAAAACCTCCACATGTCCCACACCTTCACCCCTATTAAATGCACTGTACACGTTTTATTCTTATAAGTAAATATATATCGTTTTACTTTTGCTTTTTACCCCTTCGCCCCAAAAAACCAAGAAAAATTTCAAAGACGGGACAAGGCCATGACGATCTGCTGTTGATTATGATCTCCCTCTCCGAGCTGGCTGGAAGTTGGAGTACTACTACTCTGATCTCTCTCAACCACAGTAAACGTTTTTGCAAGGACCCTCAGCTCGTACTTCTGAACTTTTCCCGTCGATGTCTTCGGTAACTCCTTCACAAACTCCACCTTCTTCGGCACCATGAAGTGCGGCATATTCTTCCGACAGTACGATATCATATCGGCCTCATTTACTTCACCGCCACCCCCCTTTTTGAGCGCGACAAAGGCGCAGGGGCTCTCCCCCCACCGCGGGTGCGGCATAGCCACGACGGCGGCCTCGAGCACCTTTGGATGCCTGTAAAGCACGCTCTCCACCTCCACGCTACTTATGTTCTCCCCTCCAGATATTATCACGTCCTTGGACCGGTCCTTTATCTCCAAATACCCGTCTGGGTGTACGACCCCGACGTCTCCGGTCAAGAACCACCCGTTCTTGAACGCTTTCGAAGTCGCATCCGGGTCCTTCATATACCCCTTCATTATACTACTCCCTCTTAGAACAATCTCCCCCATTGACTTCCCATCCTTCGGGACGCTCTCCATCGTTTTCAAGTCCTTCACGTCCACCTCGGCTAGAGTCAGAATGCTGATCCCTTGCCGGGCCTTGATTCGGGCCTGGTCTTCTTTCGGGAGATCATTCCACTGGGCCTGCCACTCGCAGACCAAGGCCGGCCCAGTCGCTTCTGTAAGCCCATAAGCATGCGTGACATGGAATCCAAGAGACTCGATTTTTTCCAACAGCGGCGCGGGCGGGGGAGCTCCGCCGGTGAGGATTTCGACCGGGGAGAGAATACGGCGTCGTTCGTTTGGTTTGGCCTCGAGGAGGATGTTGAAGACGATCGGAGCGCAGCACATGTGGGTGACGCCGTGGAGGGCGATGCTGCGGTTGATGTCGTGGGCGGTGGTGTTACGGAGGCAGACGTTCGTGCCTCCACGAGCCGCCACGCCCCAGGTGAACGTCCACCCGTTGCAGTGGAACATGGGGAGGGTCCAGAGGTAGACCGGTTGGCTCCCCATTTCCCAACCGAGGATGAGGCTGAGGGTGCTTAGGTAGGCACCTCTGTGGCTGTACACGACTCCCTTGGGAGACGACGTCGTTCCGGAGGTGTAGTTGAGGGCGATGGGGTCCCACTCGTCGGTTGCCTCGACGGGGACGAACTCAGGGTTCCCCTG
Source organism: Artocarpus hirsutus (assembly GCA_946598075.1). Taxonomy (NCBI): domain Eukaryota; kingdom Viridiplantae; phylum Streptophyta; class Magnoliopsida; order Rosales; family Moraceae; genus Artocarpus; species Artocarpus hirsutus. The sequence goes on from CAMOHE010056771.1 coordinate 28,077, forward strand.
GCGGATTAGGTCCTCGTATTCGAGCTCGCCGAGGCGGGTCCCGGTCGGAGAATCGATGTCATCGATGACAATGACAAGGGGCATGTTGTTCATGCTTGTGTTGTTGGTGGTGAGAAGACGGAGGGCGTCACGTGCTTGGGGGATCAACTGGTAGTCCACGAAGAAGACTTTCGCCTCCGAGTGGCGGAGAATGGTGGCGATGTTCTTCGCGTCGAGGCGCGTGTTTATGGTGTTCAGAACCGCCCCTGCCATTGGCACCGCAAAGTGCATCTCGTACATCGCCGGAACATTTGGAGCCAAAACCGATACCTGTGAATAGATTCACCAACATCATCAATTTTGTATTTCTAGTACTAAACTAAAGAAACTAATAATTATTACATGGTAAAAGCACTTTAACTGCCAGATTATAGTTAATTAAGTTGAGATGACCGTTAAAAATTATGTGATTTTTTTTTTCCTTTTTTATTAGGATATTCGAAGAATAAAAAACACTTTCCCGCCGAAGTTTTGGAAAAAGGAAAAAAAAAAAAAAGAAACAAACAAATCAGAACAAAACATTTCATGGGTCAGACTTTGACAACTACTTAAAAAAAAAAAAGAACTATTACGACGTGCGGCGTGTATAGTTTCTCTGTTAGAAGAAAAAGTGTTTTTTTTTTTTCCTTCTTTTCCATAATTAAAGTAGAACTAGCAAATTTTTTTTGGCTCTGACAATAGAAAGGTGACTTACAACATCGTTCTTGACAACGTTGAGAGAGTGCAGGGAGGCGGCGAGGCGGCGGCAGCGGTCGTAGGTCTGGCGCCATGTGAAGCGGGTGCCTTCGTATATGAGGGATGTACGGTCGGCATAAAAGGCAGCGGCTCTGTTCAAGAAGCTTGTTGGGCTAAGAGGGACATAATTGGCCTCGCATTTCGGAAGCTTGTCCATGATCAATCTAATTTTTTTATAAAAAGATGATGATCACTGATCAGTACTACTTTGCTTTGCTGGTCAGTTTATGGGGAAGTTTGCCTTTTCTTTAGTGGTTGTGGCAGAGAGAGAGAGTGAGAGAGAGAAAGACAGAGAGAAGCAGAGAGGAGGTTGGGGTGGGTGCGGGGAAGGAAGTTGTGTGCTTAATATGGAAAATGGGCCTGATCAGATAGTTGGGGGTTTTATAGGAGAAAAACTAGGGTGGTTAGGAAAAGATTCCTTGGCCATAAGTTATTTATTAAATTATTTATTTTTTTAAAACAAAAAAAGGGTCATGAATATATGTATACAAGCTAACTCTGGTGGGTGAAAGGGGAAAAGGAGATGAAATTAAGTGGAAGTCACTTGGGAAATTGCAAAGATATTGCATTTGATTCGAATATTAAGAGAGGACCGTTGACCCTAAATAATTTTTATGTACATAAGTATATGTATATATATGTAGTGTAGTGAAACTTTAAACTAAGTGCGCTTTCACATCCCTTAACGGCTGCTTGACCTCCCCACTCATCGATCAACAAAGTAGGGAGAGAGAGAAAGAGAGAGAGAGAGTCTAATGCATCTGATTCCTTGGATCTAGAGAGAGAGAGAGAGAGACAATGCGTCTCATTCTTTGGATCTTCTTGGTTACAGTAATTTTTTAACTTTCTCTTTACACTCATTTTTTTTTTATCTTGAATAATGGGCAAAAAAGAGAACAAAATGACGTATAAGTTTGACCCTAAAATCTATATAAACATATTTAATCACATATGTTAAAATCTTGTTACTTGATGTCGGTGGTCTCAATCTAGTACATACACTGGTACTATTTTTTTTAATAGCAAGGATTTAATCCCACATAACAATGAAAAGGAATTTTCATAAGACCTTATGTGATTTAATTTTTCAAAATTAAGATTTGAAAAATGAACGGAGTAAGTGATACGTTTATAGTATATCATTTTTTTTTTTATAAAATTCACAGAAATCAAACATACAAAATTCAGAAACATATATCGAAGTATAGACATTGGACACAATCAATTAAAGGAAGTCATCAAACACACACACAATATATATATATATATATTTATATATACACATTTCTACTGATCGACCACATGGGTTAGCGTTGTAATTAACACCAGAACTTCACTTAATAAATACCTATTAAATTTTCCACTAAATTTATTGTGCTTTTCACATATATAGAAAGCCACATACGGATGAACAGCCTAGCATATTTACACGCTTGTTTCAGTAGTTGTTAAAATTGAAAATGATCAGTAATTAAAGAAAGGGAAGCCATGTGAACACTTCCACCCATAATAATAGCATTTGAAGAAGGCAGAACTGAAGCATGATTTATGAATTCTTTTTCCTTAGTAAATATTGTTTTGATGTATTTTTCCTTAATAAATAAATATTGCGTTATAAATAATCTTGTTTCTTTTTATACTATAGTCCCGTGTTGAGATATTTTCTTTGAATGTCCAAACACAACCACCCAACCAAAAAGAATTATTACAAGTAATGTGTACTTCTTTTTCTTTTCAGTGATTATTTCCCCTTTATACCTTCATAAATGGATTGTTACATTTTTTATACCTTCATATTATCAATTTATGCTCAATTTATATCATCATTTTTTGATCAACTATCTATTTAGACATGTGGAATCCTGTAAATAAGAT
>CAMOHE010056771.1:30745-43493 GCA_946598075.1 Artocarpus hirsutus
ACATATTTAATCACATATGTTAAAATCTTGTTACTTGATGTCGGTGGTGGTCTCAATCTAGTACATATACTGGTACTCTCTTTTTTTTAATAGCAAGGATTTAATCCCACATAACAATGAAAAGGAATTTTCATAACACCTTATGTGATTTAATTTTTCAAAATTAAGATTTGAAAAATGAACGGAGTAAGTGATACGTTTATAGTATATCATTTTTTTTTAATAAAATTCACAGAAATCAAACATACAAAATTCAGAAACATATATCGAAGTATAGACATTGGACACAATCAATTGAAGGAAGTCATCAAACACACACACAATATATATATATATATATATATATATATATATATATATATACACATTTCTACTGATCGACCACATGGGTTAGCGTTATAATTAACACCAGAACTTCACTTAATAAATACCTATTAATAGGGTGTTTGGAAGGTGGTGGGAACTAATGGTGGGAACCACTTTTATTGTAGCATATGAGAACTTTACACTGTAGCAATTTTTTTATTGTTACTGTAGCATGTGAGAGCTTTTTACTGTTCATAACTGATTTTATACTTTGCCAAACACCCCCTAAATTTTCCACTAAATTTATTGTGCTTTTCACATATATAGAAAGCCACATACGGATGGACAGCGTAGCATATTTACACGCTTGTTTCAGTAGTTGTTAAAATTGAAAATGATCAGTAATTAAAGAAAGGGAAGCCATGTGAACACTTCCACCCATAATAATAGCATTTGAAGAAGGCAGAACTGAAGCATGATTTATGAATTCTTTTTCCTTAGTAAATATTGTTTTGATGTATTTTTCCTTAATAAATAAATATTGCGTTATAAATAATCTTGTTTCTTTTTATACTATAGTCCCGTGTTGAGATATTTTCTTTGAATGTCCAAACACAACCACCCAACCAAAAAGAATTATTACAAGTAATGTGTACTTCTTTTTCTTTTCAGTGATTATTTCCCCTTTATACCTTCATAAATGGATTGTTACATTTTTTATACCTTCATATTATCAATTTATGCTCAATTTATATCATCATTTTTTGATCAACTATCTATTTAGACATGTGGAATCCTGTAAATAAGATATAATTACTTCTATTGTGTAGATTGTAACCAAACATAGTTTGATGAATTCTGGTTAGCGATATTCTAGGAATGCAAATTTTATAAATGGAAAGTGATGGTTGAGAAACTGCATACATTGATCATAAATGGACACGCAATTTGAGAGTACAAAAGTGTAACGATCTAAAATGCAGATACAATTTCGCCTGAAACCATGCAAGGAGCGCTAGCAGTTGGCCTATTGGAAGCCCGGTTCCAACTAATTGTTTCAGCTGCAACTGAAAACTCTTATTTGGTCTAATAGTCATTAAAACAGAGTCTTATGGGGTGTTTAGGAGTGGTGGGAACCATTGGTTCTCACCACAAAATCAGTTACGAACAGTAAAAAGCTCATACATGCTACAGTACCAATAAAAAAAATTACCACAATATAAACCTCTCACATGCTACAATAAAAGTGGTCCTCACTACTGGTTCCTACCATTTTTCCAAACACCCACTTAATAGTTATAACTACTTTTGGTTTCAACTGACAATTTAACAAATTTATCGAACATAAATTTCAACCATAAATTATGGTTCTAACATATTGTTTTTGTTTTAATCAATTGGTTACAATCGAGCACCCAAACAGAGCAAAAGACACTACATTATTCTTTCGAAAGTTTGAAGACCATTTCGATCTAATAATTTAAATCTGCCTATGGATGGAAACATAAATTGATAGTTTAAGAACCAGTGAAGAACATTCGACCAGGTTTCACAGCTTTCTTTTAAATGCAATATATATATTTAACGCTATGTACTCGCAGATGTTTAGAAATCCTTCTACTTTGTTGCTTGATAACCCCTGCAAAGGTTTATAATATATATCTATATATATACACACACTAATACTCTGTAAATCAGAACAGATATTTAAATAAAAATGCACATTTTTGTAATAATAATTTAATAAGTATAAATAACCACTCGAAATCATCATGCCCGTATTTTGACTTTTAGTATATTTTAACTTTTTCGGCTGGTTCACGGAGTCTACTGTTCTCTCGTTGCTGATTCTTTGTGGGGAGAGATTGTACACGCACACATGCACGCAGACACAAATTTTAATTTTTATGCAAGAAATTTCTTAAAATTTAATTGCATCATTATTTATTAAAAAAAAAACTATAATTGCATTCGCTTTCACTAATTAGAACTTATAATATAACCCCGTTTAAAAATAATTCTCTCTTTTTTTTTATATTATTCTTTTCCTACACTATTCTTTTTACCTCCGCCAATGATAAATAATTGTACTAAATAATTTTAGTGGGTGTTTAGAAAGATGGTAGGAACCAGTGGTGAGAACCACTTTTACTGTAGCATGTGAGAGTTTTACACTGTAGCAATCTTTTTTTATTGTTACTGTAGCAGGTGAGAGCTTTTTACTGTTCATAACTGAGTTTGTAGTAGGAACTGAGTGGTTCCCACCACTCCCAAACACCCTATTAGTTAAATTCGCCAACATTATCCATTATCTCAATCCTTTGTCACCGATCATGTGGCTTAATCAGCTCTAATTCGTTTCTTCTTGCGCTAATGACCGGCTCTCTTGGAATACTAATATTAACTATATAAAAAAAATAACGGGTTGTTAAAGAGTGCATTCTTACCAAAATCCCATTTTGCCAATAGACTTTATTCCCAACGTTTTTCCTGGCCGTATAATCATGTTTTTTTTTTTTCCTTTTTTTTTTTAAATTTGTTTTCTTTTCAATTAAATATTTGACGTCCAAGTGTGGACTGAGATAATTTTTTCCTTTTTAAATTTAGGATGGAAGAATTCGAATTCTTTATCTTTAAGTGGAGTCGAGTATAGTTTTACCACTAAATTAAGCTTGCAATTACATGGACTCAGATATTGGTGGTAAGCACCCTTCTTTTTTTTTTCCTCCAAGCTTTCTGAAAGTTCAACCAATTCAAATTCCTGTCCTTCTTTTTCCACGAGACTGCGTAACTTCTTTCTTCTTATTTGTTCGTTTGATTCAAAGGTTGTTTAGACTTATTGACTTATAATATATAGTCCCGACCAATTGTCACGCATGGAATTTGACCAAGCAATTACTTAATAGACAAGTTATTTACAACTTTGTTCTAATTTACCGACTTAAAGATTTCTCTAAGTCTAAAAATCAGATAAAATATCAAGGGACATTTTAATAATTAATTTTATGGCCACATGTACTAGAAAGCTGGGATCTGAATTAGAAGTCATGCTCCAAAAGTTAATGTTTTGCTGACGCGAATTCCAACTAGCTTGTGTGATTTTGTGTTTATATAGATATGTAACCGAAAAACATAAGAAAAATAAAAAAGAAAGACTAGTTACTGTGGAAAGTAAGAAAAGACTAAGCCTCTTTTCCTTAAAGAAAGTTTAAATGAAAGTTGGTCTAATTTCCAAGAAACTTTCCTTAAAAAATGAAAAAAAAATAAAAATAAAAAAAATTCTAGAACTTTATCCCTAGACCCAACAACTTGATCGCCTTTAGGTCTCTTGAAAGTTTATGCGCTTAGACTATGTTAGGCAGGGAAAATAATAAACACATTCGAGATTTCTTCCTCTCTATAATTTAGAAGAAAAGCAGGAAGTAAAATATCTAAGAAAAAGAAATATGAGCCACTAGAATGTATTTTGTTTTAATCATACATACACTGTCGTGGCATATTATTGTACATATAGAAAACAATCCCATCAGTGCTTCTTCTTTTTTTTTTTCTTTTTCTGTTAATTTTTAAAACCAACTAATAAGACAGAGACAACAAAATTTAATGTAGGAGCTTTTTGATTTTGTCATTTGTAGGCTTGTAACTGTAATATTGTATGTAGTTTATAGGAATAAAAGTCGAAATACAAAAAAAAAATGATTTTTATTTGTTAATATATAAGATTAAATTGTAGAAAAAATTGTTACAAAAAATAGTGGGACACAAACAAAGAATAAGAACACACATAAATTTACGTGAAAACTTAAGACGGAAAGAAACTACGGGCAAAGGACAAGAAAATCATTAAACTAGAAAAATATTAAGACAGCAGCAATTAAGGAGGCTAAAAGACAATAAGATCAAACCCTAACATAATACATCATATATATGGCATAAACAAAACCTTAACATATGATATAACTTAAGGAGTCTAAAATATAAACTAAACGGTCTAAAATACAAAGGTCTGTACCGTGAGGCCCTGCCCTTGCACTTCTATATTTGTTCTTTCACCATAATTGTCACACCGCGAACTTTTTAGATCTGATCAAATTGAATTTGGGTCATTATACTCTAACAAGAATGATGTGTGTGTGCTTTTTTTTTTTTTTTTCCACATTCTGGAAGTCGTAGTACTCGGTGTTGCCCTTTTTTTCTTTGCTTTATTAAATCTGATGAAGTTGAATATTATTTGATGAGGACAGAAGTTGAATGTTAGCACGCGTCTTTGGTGTGGAAGACCAAAATACTGTTGAAACTACATTGAAAATTGCGAGATCAAGTTAAATAAATAAAGTCATTGATTAAGAGTTTTTTAATAGGAAAAAAATATAAACTTAATTTGTCCTTATAATTAATTAATATCAAGTGGGCCTTTATTCCTCCAGGATTCTAATAGAATATGCCCGAGGCCAGTCTGTCTTGCTCTACAAAAATCTGGTGAGTCTTTAAAAGATAAGATATAAAGTTGTTCTTTGCACTTTCTTTTTTTTTTTTTTTTCTTGTAAGAATATGCAGATGAGAGTGTCCACATGTAGTATTTTCCTAGAAACATCAAAATTTATTACAAGTAAGAATTTTCACACATTTTAGTCAAAATTAAATTGGCATGTCCATGTGTTTCAAACTCAAAGACCGAACGGAGAATTTTCCTCGCCTCTTCTTTCTATTTCTCACGTTTTTTCTTTTGGGATAAAATTCTTTCTTTCTCACTAACGATTTTATTTTGCGAAAAAGCGGTTTTGACACTTGTCGCTGTATTATTGGCCGAAGTGTTAATCCTATTGACCAAAGACGACAACATCATGGACCGTGTGACTTTTTGTTTTTTTTGAATCTTTATATGTTGTTGACAATTCCATGCACACGTACATATATGCCAGGCCTTAGTGTGTTGAGAACTTACAGGGTGCAATTTGAAAAATTAGTTAAAACTAGGACTTATAACGAGAAGTAGTATAATATGTGAAAACTTTATTTATATGTTACCTTGTCATATGATTTTTATATAATAATTTAGTACCATAATCTTGATATCACATGTGATCAACCAAATTAGGATCCTCTTAAGAACGATTAGAGTTTTTTTTTTTTTGAGTAATCGACTAAGTACAATGTTAATCTCTTAGCTAATACATTATACTATCACATGTTAAAAACCTTTCATACAAGTATATTTTGGAGTAAATTAGGTGGTATACCATTATTGTGTTCTATCAATTTTTTTTCCTCCCTTTGATCCATAGTATTTTTCTTAATAAAAAGACCAACACACTCTTAGGTCACATATCTGTAACCTTAACCTAAAATACTTGAAAATAATAGTGCTTTTATATTCATTGAAAATTGCATCTTTTAAACTTTTTCATAAAAATAGTAAAGTTGAAAAAAAACAATACCACGAAAGTCTGGTATTTCTAACCGTAACCCCTATGTTTTGCATGGACCCACACGTATCCCGGTCTACCATTGTACTCTAGATGAATACTAATTCGGTGGCCTACTAGCGATTTAACACACTTTCAGGCCAAGATCATGACCTAATTTGTAGTTCTAAAGAATATTTAGGTTGCATCAAAATATACAAAACAATTAGAAAAATAAAAAAGCGCTCGTGATCCACACAATACAATGACTAAGATTAATATATTGGAAAAATCATTTTAACCTTTTGCGGTAGATAAGGCCTGATAGTTGAAGTTTACAACAAAAAAGTAATTTAAATAAAATACTTAAATAATTAAGCATGTTCGAGTACTAGCGAATAACATGCGTTTTATTATGTAGCATTTCCTTTTTATAAGTTTTAATTTGTAATTAGTTTATTAAAAGTATACACACGCACATTTCTTATGGATATGATGTACGAACGTGAAACTCATGTTACACGTGTTTGGTCCTATGAAAGATTGATTTATAAAATCATGAATGTATCTTTCGTCTAATATATATTTATTCATTTTTTCCTAAACGAATACTTTGCCCGACTAAGGTTTGGTTTTGAGCAAAGACTAAAATGGCTGTTAAACTGTAATTTCTGGTGTTAAACTTGTAATTTCTGGTATTTTTATTTTATTACGTATTATGGAAAGGAAAATATCAACAGGTTTATCTATTAATTCTGTAACTTGTGTTTATTTCTTGGCACGAATTTGCTCATGGCTATTGGGGGTGAGGTCGGTCACTTTGCTTGTGTTTTGGTGATAGAATCAAAGTAATTCTATTTAACCCCATGATGTTTTAACTCCGTTATTAACAAAATAGTAGAATCAAGTTTAAATAATACACTACATATTAGACTAGAGTTTAGTTATAGTTTTGTGAGTAGCGGGGTTATAACCCCATGTGGATGAAAAGGATTTTTCATAGAGGTTTAACTTAGGATTATTCCTTTTCTCTTATGGTTGAAAGAGAGGGGCATTTTTTTTTTTTTTTTACCTTAGTAGATTCAAGGTCTTAAGATAAATTGACGGAATTCAATACTTAAGCTACGTAAAGGCATGACCGAAACATGCCTATAGTCTTTGTGTGCAGAAGCATAAGGGTTTCAAATGTGTAGATGAAACCAATGTGTTTTTTTTTTTTTTTTTGATTATTTCTTTTACTTTATTTGTAAGGTTTTTGGTTATTATATTTTTCTTTTTTTGTTAGATTACCATTTTGGCTGGACTTTAAACTTCTTTATCTTTGTTTGCCTTATCTACCTTTTTAATAAAATAAGGTGAGAAATTAATTGAGTTACTCAGTTGATACCAACCAAGTTGCCATGTTTGAATTTTTTTTTACTCAATTCTTATCTCTCCATTTATTAATATATAAATATATATATATATATATGCATGACATTATTAGAATAAAGTTATTCGTGTATGTGTGTTTTAAAGTTTTTATAAAGATAAGTGAGACTCTTCACGTTTTTTCACGGGATTAGTTACTTCAAAAAAATTTTAAAACTCGGTCAACAAATTTCAAAGTAGGGAAAAATTAAAAAATTAATAATAAAAAACCACTCAAGGACTAATGTGCTAACTAGCTAAAAAAAAAAATCTGTTTAAGCATCAAGTCCCCAAAATACAATAGCAATATTTGACGGACCAACAAGTAACAACACTAAAAACCCAAAGTCATCAAAATTGTCTTAAACAATGACTGTACAGCCTGTAGGTGTGTGGCTTGATGCTCTAGTGCAGTGTTAATTAATTAATCCTTGTCTACTTATGATTTATTTACTTATTTCAATAACAAGATCTTGGGTTTTTTTTTCAGATAGAAAGAAAGATTTATATACTAAATTTTAAGTCTTGCCATTTAACAACCGTTATTCTATCAAAAAAAAAAAAAAAATAAGGTCTTAACTACCGCTATATCTATAATAACAAAGAAGAACTTGCGGGGAGTTAAACGCTCCAGTGTAGAGGAGACAATTTCTCAACAACCCAAAGGCGAATCCTATTCGTCCCACCCTCTCTTACATGAGGTCGGGCCCTACCAGTGGGTCCCACATCTCCCCACATGCATCACATTTGTAGGTCCCCACAGTTTGAACCACGTAGAATGCTCTTCCTACCTGTTATTTGTGTTTTTAATGTTTGATAGTTATACGTACCCACTTAGGGTTCTAAATTAAAAGGGCAGGAATTCAATATTGGACCTGTTCATGTTCATACTATGTTAAATATGCATGCTTGGTGATTTCGACAAGTTATGTTTTTTTTTTTTGTGTTAATTTATTTTCTTGAAAAGAAAACGAAAATATGTTCTCTGTTCTTTGAAAATTTTGCATATACATCCCTCTAAACGATTCATACTTTTAAGAAATGAGTTTTCTAGATCAACAAACGTACCTTGATATATTTTGTAAGCAAGTTCTGTGCAAGTTGAAATTTTATGACACGATTAGTAAATGGGTTAAGACGAACACAACTTGTTAAAATACGAATTGTAAAATACAAATTGCCAACCTAGGTGTAAGATTTACGAAAGGGCCTAGTCCTAGGATTTGCAAAAGGCAGATTCTGTTTGCAAAAACATAGAGTTTGATCTTCAAAAATTTTCTATTTAATTTCAACCAAATCATAGCATAAAGTCAAATTTTGGATTTTTTTTCTAGTCTTTCTTTTCTTTGGTTACTTCATCGAGATCAGTCGCCTAATGTATCATGTCACAAGCTAACTAGTACACATCTGTAAATGACTTTTTTTGATATAGGGATCAGTGGGATGCTCTCCCCACCACGCAAACTAAAATTAGGGTTTTTAATCAGATTTTTTTCCTATTTCTCTTTTTTTTTTTTTTCAAAGCTGAACCTATATAGCCTAGCCGGTTGTCGGCTAAACAACAAACCGGACTACATCCAACAACTCGCCGGTTAGATTATGAATTTTAACTATATCAATCCAAACCCAATTTTTATCAACTCATCCGCCTCCTACCTGGTCATTGCACACTTTTTATAGTAACTCTTTGTTTGGAAAACCAGGTCGAAACAATAACAGTGTTAAAGTCTTACATGTTATAATATAATGCAAAACGTTGTCACAATGTAAAGCTCTCATATTAGTTTTTAAACCAATTTTTTTCAATTTCAACCAGTTTACTAAATACTCTCTAATTGTAAATTATATTTTACAATATAGGAAGCAATCAGAATATGCACAGTTTTTTAATACATTTAGAAAAGCAGTTAAAACTAAAAGTTGAAATAATTTTATTGTAGCATGTAAAAGCTTTACATTGTTGTATACTTTTGCTTTATACTATAATATATGAGAACTTTATACTATAACAATTGAAACGATATTTTCTTAACGATATTGTGAAACAATTTCTTTGTAAAGAATTTTTTTTTTTAAATATTGGGAGTGCGAAGCTGTCACACCAGACTAAAATATGTGGCTGCTGCTGATCAATATAGGGACCGGGCTTCAAGCAACTTTCAAATGTTCTCATGGTGGAAAACAATCTTTTATCTACCTTTTATCATCATTTATCTACCCTTTATCATCAACACCCTAAATACACGTAGGTCCCAATTAATCTGTTAAAAGTCCAACCAGGTCCAAATTCTGGTTGATTTTAATTCTTGAAAAAAAAAATGGATATTGTCCAACCCATTTTACTCCAAAAGTAGTGGTTCAATTTGTTGCAAACTAACCTCTCTTTGGACTGTTGCACGTCACCACTATCTAAAAGCATATTGATTTCTTTACCAGAGAAGAAAAGCATATTGATTTTTGGGTCATTTTTTCTCTCACGTGAATTGACACGTATATCTGTGGATGACGCTTTTTGTTGGCCATTTATGTCTGAGTTTGGCAGGACAAGACGGCGGCGAGTGTGGATTAATATTTGGGACCAGCAAAAAAAAAAGGCTTTTCACATTTGAGCCACTTAGAATGTTAATATTTGCAAGTCTCTCATATAAAAACACATTAGTTTATAACTTTCCAACTCCCAAGAGACTAATTAATTAAGTAGTTAACCCATACTTTCATGTATTTCTTTTTCCAATTTGTATAAATGTGTCTTATGAGTAAAGAATTAAGATAACCCACCAAAACCCCCACCGAGACGACATCAGCCCAAATATGCATCATCATGGTGCCACCACTACTAGTTAAGATATAAAGGTCTTGCAAGAAATTTATCTTTCATATGCCACAAATCTACCATTCTTGAGTTTGACAGCATGAAACTCTATGCATATTCAACATACACACACGTAGGCTACAATCAATAAAACTATTTCCAAGCCTCTGAACAATCATATATAACCCGTATAAAATTATAATCTTATTATTAATGAAACAGTAAGACATATTTTAAAAAATATACTATATATTAGACTTGGAGTCATAGTTTTATAAGTAGTGTAGTTTTAACACTATAGAAATGAGAAGGATTTTTTTTTCACTTTCTAAGAAACTGTAAACAGAAGCTAGCTAATCTTTAGATATCCAGTCATTGGATTTCAGTACAAGGAAGAAGGGTAGCTAATAGATTGTTTAATATCTCAGTTACAATAGTTGATTCCAACCAATAAATAGTGTAAAACTATATCAGCAGCTGCAGTAAAAAAAATATTGTAACAATGTAAAGTTCTCACATGCTACATTTTTTAAACCAATATTTTCAATTCTAACCGTTTTCCCAAACACCCTATAAGTTTGTCGCAAATCCTACCAAACTTAGATCTAATTATTTTCTTTTATTTTTTGTAATACTTTAGAGGTGAACGACGAGGAATTTAAACTCTATATCTTGTAGTAGAGTCAATATAGTATTACTACTAGACTATACGTACAACCATAATCCAATTATTTTCTCTGCTCACTAGTGCAGCTTGTAGTGTGGCAACTTAAGCAGTAGTGCCTATATAATTTATAATATTATCCATGTTAATCATACCTAGTAGCTAGTATTCGTGTTTGTGCTAAGCCTGTGGAAATTGATTAACAGTTAATTTATTGTCAGGAAAAGAAGTTTTGTTTGTAATTCCCACTTAAGACCAAATTTCCAAGAAGTGATAACGACTAAAGGAATAAATTCCAAAATTATGATAGAAATTGCAGAAAACTTTTTCAAGGGCTCTAGTTGACCTGGTGCACAAGAGGTTATTTTCCTTCCAAGAGCATTATGAAAGTTAATCGATTCCGTTAAGTTGAATTATTCTCTTGTAATCATGGCCTGATTTATTTGTAGTAGATAATGTGAGATGCTCTCTAGTCACATCGCACATGGACAAAAGCCATATCTCGTCCTCTATTAGCAAGTCTTTGAGTGCTTCATCATATTAAGAAACACCCAAGAGATGTAACATCCATGATATATCAATTTGAAGTTTAGTCTTATTGATCCGTCTACAATGTCAGATGCTCCACAATAAATGGATATGAATTTAAACTCATCTAAAAATCAAAGCCTTTGAAGTGGATATTAAAAATTGTTTCTTGAGAAACATTGGCAAATGAGAAAATATTATCTTTCTTCCTATGTTGTTTTGTCGTTGTTGTTTTATATATACACTTTTTTTTGTTTTGTTTTCTTTGCATTTACATCTGTATTTTTATTATTATCATTTTAGGCTCTTTTTTTTTTTGTTTTAGTTTTGAAAGTCATTTTTTATTATGTCTTTTGGGGGAATTTTTAATCAAGTTTTTGCTTCTTAAGAAAATGAGATGCCCCCTGGTTATTATTAATGTTGAGTAGCTACAAAATGATTTTATATATGCACAGAGATTCCTGGAATTTAGAATCTATTTTTGGACATAATGGTGGAAATTCAATTTCCAAACGGGCATTTTATGGATCTAATAAAAATGATATTAATTAAATTATCAAGTGATGAAAAACACTCGCGCGAATTTAGTATCGCTGCAATGCTCATGCCTCGAAGGGCTTTTTCCCCGGCCGCTCCGATATATTCTATTCCATACACAAACAAACAATAATATGTACTATCGCATTTACATAGATACATACATACATACGTACGTATATATATTGCAGGAATTTACAATCTATTCTTGGACTTAATATAAAAAATTATAGGGATATTTGTCTTTTCATATCATCTATTTTAAGTTTATTCAAAAACTATACCTTCAGTTTTTTATCCCATTAAATATTTATCTTCAGATGATATTTAATACACATATCTATACTTTACCTTGGTTAATAATTGAGTTTGACATAATGACCAAATCATTTTTAAGTAAATAGTAAAAAAAAACTAAACTTTTAAAATAAAAAGTAAAAAAAAGAAAAACACACAAAAAAAACCCCATTTTTGAAGGTATTCTAGACTTTTTAGGTCAAAATCATTGTTCATTGTCATTATTATTAATATTTTTTTCAAGTTTTCCTATTTTTCTATTTGAGAGTTTTGAGGCTTTTTAGATCAAAATTGAGGGTTGATCCTAAAAAAGATATAAATTTATATATTAAATATAGTATAAAAATATACATTCGATGAAATTAAAAAGGAAAGATATAGTTCTAGATTAATTACAAAAATTCCCCATCAATTATAACCCTTATAACATTATGTCCCCCAAACTTTAAAATGTAGCACGTGATCCTCTTAAACTTCAAAATTTAACATTTATTCCTCCAGTCTATAAAATATTAACAACAAAAATCCTTATTTATAAATTTAAGCATAAATGACACAATATTGCACAATTAATGAAATTGTTGAATAGTTTAGTGAATTATTAAACTACTAGCTTACTTTAATGCAGTCACATTGTAACGTCCCTAAGTGGGGTTAACAGTTTTTATTAAATAAAATGAAGATTAGAAAATAAATATAAATCATCAAAGTAATTTGCCCGGGACTTAAATAAAACTCTCAAATTAAAATAAAAACATAAACAAATAAATAAACCACAGTTTAATGTAG
>CAMOHE010056812.1:0-16767 GCA_946598075.1 Artocarpus hirsutus
ATGGATCCTTGGTCTTAGCGAAAGCAGTGGGAGATGTCCATCTTCACTTTGATAATTATAGGAATTTAATTTTGTGAGATTGTTTTTATGTTCCTAAATTTAAAAGGAATTTAATTTCTATAGCTTGTTTATTTAAAGACTCTTATTTAGTTTCTTTTAATAATAAAGTGGTGATTCGTAAAAACAAATCTTTTATCTATTCTAGATGGATGCAAAATAATCTATATTTTATCAAACCTAAGATATACTTACTGCTTAATGCTGAGATGAATGATAATAACTCTAAAAGGCTTAAAACTTCTCATTCTAATAAGACTTATCTTTGGCATTTGCACCTTGGTCATATTAACCTGAAAGGATTCAAAGGCTGGTAAGGGATGGACCTTTAAGTCACTTAAAGGTGGAATCTATACCTCAATGTGAATCTTGTTTGGAGGGTAAAATGACCAAAAGACCATTCGGGTCTAAGGGCAATAGGGCTGAAGGGGTTCTAGAACTTGTGCATAGTGATGTTTGCGGACCGATGAACATCCGGGCATGAGAGGGTATGAGTACTTCATCACTTTTATTGACGATTACTCAAGGTATGTGTATGTATACCTGATGCACCACAAAAGCGAAACTTTTGACAAGTTCAGGGAGTTTCAGGCTGAAGTGGAAAAACAATTGAGTACACCCATAAAGACACTTCGATCTGATCGAGGTGGAGAATACCTTTCTGATGAGTTTCTGGGACAGTTATTAAAGAATAGGATTTTATCCCATTTGACTGTGCCGGGCACTCCGCAGCAGAATGGCATAGCAAAGAGAAGAAATAGGGCTTTATTAGATATGATAAGTCTATGATGAGTTATTCATCATTACCTTTATCCTTTTGGGGATATGCACTACAAATCGTATCTTCTCCTTCATCAAACTCTTCCCCATCAATCCTGTAGTAGTCATCAACCTCTCCTCTAACCGGAACCCTTTCCCGCCAACGCTAACATGTTGTGGCTATTCCATACGTGCATTTTCTATCCGGTCTATTTTTTCATGAAGCTGTTCTAACTTTCTTCTCAACAATCGCCTCATCTCCCTTATTATCTCCTCCATGAGGGGTTTTTGATCTGTTGCACTAGAGGTACCCTCAATAGTGTTCTTGTTGTTGTTTGACTATTTTTTTTTTTGCAAAACAAAGTAAGAAACAATGCAAAGGACCTTACCACACTCCCTTACGTTTTTCACTCGTGAAATGGTTCACTCAATTTCACTTGTGTTTGCACTTAATACCTTCGGCTTTTGTGCACTCAATTACTCTCACCTCTCTTGCCTTTTTCGACTCGTTAATTCTCACTCAGTTCCTATAAAACTAGTCAAATCAATATCAAAATTTCCTTGACAATTCACCAACAGATTACCAAGGAGGCTCAGATTAGAATCAAGAATATAACAAGAATAGATAATTTGGGCTTTTGGAAATCACACCCAAAAGAAAATGAAATTTGAGCAAAAATTTTTGGTCTTTGTAGGGAATTGAATTTCAGGTTCCTTAAACCATGAATAACAGGAATCAAACAAAAAAATTTTAAAGAAGGTTCCTAGACTCTTTTTTTTTTTTAACCCGACTTTGATAATGGAAATCAAGACTCACGAATAATTGAAACAAACATAAACTAAGGGAACAGATAAGCAAAACCTGATTAGAACCCTCGCTCTGATACCAAATGATACAAACCCCACTAAGAACTGACACAACCCTAACCAAAAATTGGTCTCCAAGGTCGAAATTCCTAATTGATTTTGAATGGAACCGCGACCCGATGCCTAACAAGAAGCACGAACCTTGGTATGTGAGGACGCCACAATCAGCTATAGACAGACTGATTGATGAGTCTATGAACGCCATGGAATTTTTTAATAAGTTTGAATAGTTCGTTTAAGAACTGAAGAGAATTAAAACCTCAAATTGTGTGTAAAAACTGCCTCTTATTGAGTGAAATTCAATACAATATATAGTGGTTTCCCCTTTGCAAATTTTTAGCTTCTAATTGCCCATGGCATTTTGGGCAAATCAATTACCAAAAAAAAGGCCTAATCTAAAGCAAGTAAGGTAAGTTCCCCTAAATGGCTTAAAAGCCTTACAATAATATGAAATAAAAGAAACGCATGTTTCTAAAAAAAAGAAAAGGAAACTAGACAATAAATAGGTAAATAATTGATTCTTCTCGCCACTTGTCGCTTCAAAACGAGAAAATAACTGAAATGGAAAGTAGCTTGATTATTTGTAGCCATATGGTACTAACCACTTATTGATTCTATAAACATGATTACTCGGTCCATTCTAGATCTTGAATCATGCATTTGTTGATTTGGATATCACATGCAATTCCCTCAATGGGCCTCCATGCAATAGCTTGAGCCCAAGTTGCTTGAATCAGCCCAATAAGCATTTCTTTGAACTTCTTCGCACGAGCTCTCGTAACCGGACCAATGGGAACTTAAATTGAATCTGAATATGTCTCATCCCACGTGCTCTTACTTGTGCTACAGATGTCCTCATCACCTTATATCCCTTAGCTTGGACGTTCTTGTTTATCATCATCTTGATGTATTAGAAGAAAAATATCTTGATATATAAGATGTCATTTGACCTTTTCCTTGCTTGCTCTTTTTCTCCCCTTCTAATTGTGATGTTAAATGAGTATTGTTCTTTTGCTTTTGTTGGTCTTGTGCCCTTTAATGAAGTATCAATTTCATTAAAAAAATGTTAATATGTTACAATGAAAAAAAATTGTTAGAAATTTTTATATGGTTTCTTACAAAATTTTATGGAACTTACATATAATAATGAAGTCATGAAGGTGATAGTGATAATTTCTTGGATAAAGTAGTATCTAGTGAAGGTTATGAATTCTAACATTATATTGCTTTTTTTTTTGTCAAACTCAGTTAATACATGTTGGAGTCAAATTCGGTTTCTGCTTCAAATCTAATTAAGTTAATAATTTTTAAATAGCCATCCATAGTAATTTTTCTTATTTTTTGCTAAAACAAAATCTTTGATGCATCAGAACCTAAAGAACTAAGAAAAAAATCTCTAAATGACTGAAAAAACTCTCCAAACAGCCAAGAAACCTTGGGCGTTAGTTTTAATTCCTTTAA
The DNA here is from genome assembly GCA_946598075.1 of Artocarpus hirsutus. Lineage (NCBI taxonomy): Eukaryota > Viridiplantae > Streptophyta > Magnoliopsida > Rosales > Moraceae > Artocarpus > Artocarpus hirsutus. The sequence continues at coordinate 3,145 of CAMOHE010056812.1, forward strand.
TTCCTTTGCACTGTGACGCTAGTTTTAGGTGCCACGGTCCTGACCCTTGATTGTTGCCTTCCTAAAATCTTATTTTGAACATATATTGGGCTCCTGAACTCAAAATCGACCTAGTTTTTTGCGTTATTCATCACTTTAACTAATTTATGTATGTAAACATATTATTACAATAAAATAATTTAAATTCATAGAAATCACATTTTTCTCATACAACATTAAACCATATAATTTTGATGAGAACATTTCAAGCACATTGATCTCATGTGGTCATCACCTGCATCATAACTACATTACAATGTTAGCTTCTTAACTTAAATTCCATAAAATAAAATCATTGTCATACTATCTCAATAAATTCCATGTTTAAATGCTAAAAAAAGGCAGGCATTACACATTGTAGAGCCCTCAAATTATCAACAACAATGGAAAACAACAACAACAAAGAACAATCACCTTTCATTGTGCAAGGATAGGTAACTGACATATGAGCGAGAGCAGATAGAAATTCTACAAATTCCTTTATGGAGACCGAGTAGTTAAGCATAATATTTGGCAAAGTGCAATGACTCAAGGCTTAGTTGCAAGAGTAGAGTTCTTTATCTAAGAGCAAGATCGACATTTTGAGGAGACAAACAGTAAGAACAAATCACTCAAAAGCTAGATTACCTCCAAAAATTCTTAGATTGCAGCATACTCGTGTTATCACTACCATTACTCAGGGTATTTGACAAGTCCGTCGACTTCATGGCAACACAATAAACCATCAACCATGAGCCATTGATGTCCAAGCAACACCCTGTTTTTCAATCCAATAAACAGGATGAGCCTCTTATAACTCCTGAAAAGAGAGCTCCCTAAATTAAACACACAAACACCTTTACAAAGATACATAATAATGTAACACCTCCTACTTACTCAACCCTTATCTCTCCAATCATAATAATGATACCACAAACTTCATTTGTGATTACTTGAGTTAATTTGTTACAATTCATGCTCACATGTTTATATTGATCGCATGCCTCAAACTTCACTTGAATTTAATTTTACACACATATGTTGCCCTTATCAGAAGTAATTTATCCTTTTGATTCTTTGGTGCTAGAACTAAGTGTTTGATTTTCAAAACAATTTTGGATGCTGAAGCGTGTATCAACAGATCGTGTATAATAAAAAATTTTTATAAAACCTTTTGAAACTATTTATAGAATATAATAATGTACACTAAATAGTTGGAACTGAGCTTTGTACCTCAGACTGATTCGGCTGATAACTTAGATTCTTTGACCACGAACATGAATCACTCCAAGCAATCCCAAAACTTCCTGATCAATTCCGTAAATCTACAAAGAATGCATATGTGGGCACACCTAAAACAAAACAGATTAATCACACAAACACTTAAGGTCTTCCACGAACACTAACTCATGCATGACGTGTAATTGGGATGAAGAACTTTCTTTACTTTTCCTCACTCTATAAAACCGGCCCTATATGCTATTAGAGACCAATAATTGTGCTTTTTAGTTTCTATTGCCTCCTATTTATAGAGTAGCTATCACGAAAATCTAATCTTTATCTCTAATATAAAACTACAAAAAATTATCTCCCACTTTTAATTTATTTTAAAACAAAACCTCTCTCTCTGTGCTTGCTTGGCTGATCACCATAGGGATTTTATCCCCTGTGAGTGGTGTGTAATATTGATAGGAGAAAGAGAAAAATTCTCCTTTATCTAGTTTCCAATTTAGACTCAAATTTAAATTATAGTTAAAGTCAAACTTTAAATTAATTTGAATTTCAATTGGAGTACTTATCAAATAAGTTAACCAAGAGAATCTCAAAGAAATTCTATACAATATGGGTGAGTGGAACAGGTGGCCCCACAAAATTCAAATTACATAATCGCGTTATTTAATATCTAGTCAATTATTTTTGAGTATTTATTCAAAATTCCACAATTCTAAATTTTGCGTTCCATCCTTGGGGTCTTTTAGAATTACAAGGACGACATCGAAGCTCATAGACCTATAATTCTAAGCTCCAATAAAATTAACATTCAATTAAACTCTTTAATTAATTAGTTAATTCTATTAATTTCAAAATTTATTCCACTATAATCTTGGAATTGCTCTCGTAATTATAGATGTAATTTCCTTCGAAAAAATCTGGAAGTGTCCATTTGATATAGTCATTATGTATAGATCAATTCTTCATAAATAATTCATAGTTAGAGTTGTTAAGTGTTTAGAAAGACCATAAGCCTCGGTTTCATTCTTTTGAAGTGGGAAAAGTGAACTAGAGGTGAAAAGTTCAAGTTGCTTCACTAAGGTGTGAATTTATGAACTATATTTAAGTTTCTTTCTTTGGTTATATTAACGGACTTTGGCATATAATATGAGCATAAATTTAATTCTGTTCAAGGTTAGGAATCATAGAAAAATAATCTAATAAAAAGGGATGTGGTTGTTGGAATGAAAAGCTTTAGAATTATGTGAGTTTGAAAGAACTTAGGGTTGATTTGTGGTCTTCTAAATACCCTCAAGTTTTGTTCTTGTTTGTAGGTTGTTTTGATGAATTAAGCTTTGGGGAGTGTTAAAAATTAAGTGGAAATGCTGCCCCAATTCTTCAAAAAAGTTGTGAATCATTTAGAAACCAAAAGCACACTTTTGACTTTAAATTTAACTAGTTTTGTCATGTTACCAATGTTCATATTTTTTGATTCATTAAAGGACTTTTGGGATTAAGTTTTGTATTTCATCCCCTACATTATATGAATTTATGAGTTTTACTAAAATTGCTATTCTGAGCAGTATTTTTATAAGCTAAATTCTTTATTTTTAGGAAATACATCGAAGTATTAAGAGGTTTAAATGTGATTGTGGAATAGTGGATTTATTAAGGAAACTGTAAGGTTATAAATGACATGTTTTTGGGGACGTAGTCTTTCTTTTGTTTAAGTTTGATTTCAAACTTAGAAATGAGCTCCTTAACACTTAAGTAACCAGTATATGTTTAATGGGTTATAGCAAAATATAAACACCTATTTTTAGAAGAATTGGACATCGGATCTAAAAAGAAGAAACCCTGACAATAAATTACGTTACTCAATAATACGAGGTGAGTAGAATTTCTCTTCCACCACTATAAATGTTGTACATGTTTGTATGTATGGATATGACTTTACAGAGCATAAGTAACATGAGCATGTTTTGATTTTAAGCATTATACAAGCATGCATTATATGTTAAAGACAATGTTCCCAAACTGTTATATAAAATTTGAAGCATATAAGAAGAAGTTTTATAAGGCATTATGGGCTACTTATGAAGGGATGGTATATCTAATGGGGATAGCCTCGATGGAGGTTGCTCCATTATATTGTCTCGATGGAGGCTTACAGTTTTGATATGTTGTCTCGATGAAGATTGATAGACCTTATTGTTATCTCAATGGAGACTATCTCAATGGTGATTTGTGATGTAGGAAGCCACACAATGGCATTAATGGTCCAAAGGAATTGACGGAAGGAAACCTACCTATTATAGGAAACCTTAAATAAAAATCACGAGCATGTTATGTTTTATTAAAAATGGTTACAATGTAAGTTTCTAAGGAAAAGAAAAACATGACTTAGATGCGATCATTCATGGCATAATCATTCGTGTTAGACATTAATTCTACTCACTAGATATAAGCTCACATAGTTATGGTGATGCAAACAAAGACAATTCTCAGCATTAGTAGTAGGACGCTAGAAAGTTGGCTGGCATTCTCCTCTAAACCTGTGGACTTATGTATATGGAAAAAGTTGAGCAATTTTAGGACTTTTCACTACTGATTTGTTTTGAATGCCTTTAGAGGCTGTAGTTATGACATGGTTGATTTCATTTTGAGATTTATATCATATTGTAAATGTAACATTAGCTAGTTTAAGTTTGTACAGTGAAGATATACTCTAGTTATATAAAGAATTTCAAAGGTTCAAATTTTATCACATTTTTTCATATTGACTTTATCTACTAAATATTATAATTGTAAATAAATAAGAGTAAAAACAATTAATTTCAACATGTTATGCATTTTAAACTTATATTAAGTGGGTGTCATAGTTGTGGCGTCAGAGCATGGTCTTTTCTATAGACTGTTCATATACAAAAGCCATGAATTAAGGATACGCAGCTAACTAGTTTGTTTAGGTCTCTAAAATGCATTATTTTGTGGTGTACTTTATGTGCCTTATCATGCTTATGTTGGCCATATGGTAATTATATGTGAGGAAAAACAAATTGTATTGTAGAAAAATATGGTTTGGATAAGACGTTGGGGTGGTACTACTATAGTAGGTAATACTTCTAGAGAGCAAGATGATAGAGATATTCATCTTGATAGACTTGCTAATTTAATGGAGAGATTTTTGGAATAGTAAGTCAAACAACAAGCTAAAAGAGCCCCTCCTTGTCCACCTCTACCTCCACCACCACCACTACGATCACTACTAGCTAGAAATGAAGTTATAGATGTTGTGAGTGATTCATGAAGTATAAAACGGCAATATTTAAGGATGGTATGCAACCTAAAATTGCTAAGAATTGGATACATGCCATGGAGCGGTTGTTTGACTATGTTAGTGTTACAAATGCTCATAAGGTGTATTGTGCTATCGTTATGTTGAGAGAGGATGCTAGTTATTGGTAGGACAATATGGCAACAATGTATAATATTGTAACTATGACTTTGGAGCAGTTTAGGCAGTTATTTAAGGATAAGTTTATGATTTCTGGCTCTAAGTATGACAAGAGAAGGGAATTTGCTAATTTGAAATAGGGTGCTTCAACAGTTCTAGAATATCTTAGGAAGTTTGATGAGTTATATCCTTGAATCTTCAAATTGTGTCCTTCTTCAAGTATTATCCATCTTTAAGTCTTCAATCCAATATAGATTGAATACTCTATATTTTCAATCATATTTAAATTTAATGTTTCTCAAAATTGTCCCAAAAATAAAACCAAAATTGCACCAAAAAATGCATCTTTTTGGAAAATCCATAGCTCTCCACTGGCATACCAATATGTGTAATCGGCTACTAGTCATGACCCTCCGGTCTGCCTAACTTCAAAGTTTAGCCTGCCACTAGAGCTATCAAAATTCTACCTTGTGAAAGGCCTGCCAAACCTCATAGTTTGGCCTATTGGTCTGCGACCATTAGCTATCTGAACCTGATGGTTTGGCTTACCGACCAAGCAAAAATCATGACTTCCAAAAAATACAATTTTTATATAATCCTTTAATCTTATTTTCAATCATTCAAAAACATAAAATTAGAGATTCAAGAAATACTTATGGAACACTATCATTCATCTTCAAGATCCGTCCTTGCTTTGAATGATTATTTAATTACAAACTTCTTACAAATTTAAAATTAAATAACAATTCCTAGATAATGAAAAACCTAGATACATATTTGAACCTCTAAGGAACCATAACCAGCACAAATTAATTAATTTATAAACAATTAAATAATAATTTAATCAACCATAATTAATTAATAAACATTCGCTATATAATTCCATGACAATATAAATATATAGAAACCCCAGAGTGCCAACTCTCTAAACAAATTAAATTCAAACATAGGCGAGATCAAGATCACATAAGTTATTCATATCGCATGGTCAAAAACTTGTACATTTATATAAAAAACTATGGCCTTGATACCAATTGTTAGAAAAACAGCACGTAATAAAAATTTAAAAATTTTTAATCAGAGTGTTTTCCAAAACATAAGTTTGACACGCTATATGTATAAACTAACTAGGTCTTGCTAACCTTATATGCCGAAGGGCTTTCACAATCTGTGAAGAAAAGAATTTTTTAGAAGAGCCTCAATCAATTGGTCTTCTTTGCGATTCTCTATCCACGATCTTGGTGCGTGTGGGCACACGCCATTCAGCTCTTCCCTAGTGACTCTACTTCCAACCAATTGAGAAATACTAAGAACTACCGTTTGTGATTTGTGAACAATAGCAGGGGAGTTTTAGAGACTCATAGTATAGAGTGCTCACTCTTGATCTCTCAATTGATCTAAATAACTGATTTATAGATGTTGGACCTAGGGGTTAGTCCTTATTAGATAAGGGCTCAAAAATTTGAATATGGATCAATATCTAATAAAATCATGTTTTTTAGATTATCATTCGATTGGCAGACTAAACTAGAAGATCGGCCTAACGAACTTACTCTATCGGTAGGCCAAACCTAAAGATTAGCTTATCGAACTTACGATAAATGATCCCTGCGAACTTGCATAAGTCATAATTTTATTAAAAAAGCACATCGTATCGTTACAGGATTTATTATGAGTTAGTAAAAGGCACTTGATAGACCTATATTATTCAAGCTCTCAATAATTATAAAACCCAATATCCCAGATATATGCTTCATAATTATCAACTCTAATGCTACTCCATTAAAAGTTTAGAATTGTACTCTCGAACTATATAAAATTATAAAGTTTGAATGGTTAAGTATCCATGACATATCATAATGTATTGTATCCTTATAAGATATCCATAATCGGCTTCAAAATAAATTCTGTCTTACCTTCCTGATTACGTTCCGTTATCAAACCATCAAAAAAATTACCGTCCAAAGACTAAATACCAATCGGTTACACCTACGTATCCAAATGGTTGATGTTGGGCATGTATGCCCTAAGAAGTAAAAGCGTAACATATTTTTGGAGAAATTTTTATCAATAAAAAATTTATTTAATATTTGTATACCAAATTTGTCCCCTTTACTTTCATATTTGCTGAATATATGTTAACAAAACAAAAGTTTGTGACTCTCGCTCTAAACCTTTAAGAATTGGGCATATGATAGACAGATTATACGAAAGACATGATTCTTAAGGTGACAGCCTAAATCATAAGATACGCAATCAAGGGATTAAAGTTGGGCACTTTATTTATGCAAAGATTGTTATGTTGTCTATATCCCTAACAGGGGATGGTTTGCCTTAACTATCAGAGGTAGACTCTATGAATAGAAACATTTGTACATTGTCATAGGTGACGATGTGTTGGATCGGAATATAAAGTGAATTAATTTAGATTAATAATTTTGTATTAGCAAGTAGATTCATTTTAGACAATCCTATGTATTGTATGTTAATCCTGCGATGAATAATGGGCCCGTTGTCTTGACTTGTGCCTTTTGATGTACCAAAGGGTGACATCTACATTTTAATAGTGGTATGCATACCGATACATTGGAGGCATGAGTCTTGATAGCATAGACCTGTTATTCATAGATATGAATGTTATACGTGTATGCTATAAGGAGTAAAAACGTAATATATTTTTTGAGACTTTTTATCAATAAAGAATTTATTTATTATTAATATACTAAATATTGTCTTCTTTATGTTCATGTTTGTTGAACATATGTTAAGCAATCAAAAGTCTGAGACTGTCATTCTAAACCTTTAAGAATTGAGCATATGATGGACAGAATATGCAAAAGACATGATTCTTAAGGTGACGACCTAAATCATAAGATCCGTAATTAAGGGAATAAAGTTGGATGCTTTATTCATATAAAGATTGTTATGTTGTCTGTATCCCTATTGGGAGATGGTTTGTCTTGTTCATTAGAGATGAACTTTGTGAATAGAAACATTAGCACATTGTCATAGGTGACGATGTATTGGATCGGGACATAAAGTGAATTGATTTAGATTAATAATTCTATGTTAGCGAATTGATTCACTTTAGACAATCATTTATATTATATCTTAATCTTGAGATGAATAGTGGGCCCGTTGTCTTGACTTATGTCTTTTGATGTACCAAATGGTGACATCCACATTTTAATAGTCATATGCATACTGGTATGTTGGAGGCATGACTCTTGATAGCATAGACATGTTATTCATAGATATGGAATCTATAGCTCCTCTTTAGGAGTAGTGATATCTTCTTATATGCATTATTCTATAATTGAAAAACTGGAATACTTAACCATTTGGATACATAGGTGTAACCAAATGGTACACTATCATTAGGTGGTAAGTTTTTCGATGGTGAGATAATAGAACGTAAAATAAAAATAATTGAGAAGCTAATACAGAACTTGTTCTTAAGCCAATTATGGATAATCCTATAGGGATACGATACCCTATGATATGTCATGGAGGCTTAGCTATTTGGGCTTCATAATTCTATATAGTTCAAGAGTACAACTCTAAGCTTTTAGTGGAGTAATGTTGGAGTTGATAATTATGAAATGTATATCTAGGATATTGGGTTTCATAATTATAAGGAGCTTGAACTTTATAGGTCCATTAGGTCCCCTTTGCTAGTTCACAAAAATCCTGTAACAATAGGGCATGTTTTTCCAAATAATTGGTGACTTATGTTAGATTTATCAGATTGGTTGAAATTTGGTAAAATTAGATAATTCATGCTTGTTTATCGGTTAAATTAATTTTGTGATAAAATTAATTCAAGATAAACTTGTTGAATTATTAAGATCAGATAATTCATGTCATTTTATCGGTTGGATTAATTTTGAATTAATTCAACACAAACTTGTTGAAGTATTAGGAATATTTATTTTCCCATAGATTATCTAGATATACTATTTTAATCAGATAACTTTCCTATTGGGTTATTTGAATTAAAACTAAGACTCTATCCTAAGAATCTTGTGTGGAAAATAAAGATTACAAGTATCTTTTATCAAAGGTTCGACAGGACGATCTTTAAGTTTGGCCTACCGATTGAGGAGGATCGGCAAGCCGATCTGCCAATTCAGCCTACCAATCAGACGATAAAATGATCATGTGTTTTCATGCTAATTTTTTCATATATTGATTCTGGTTTGAATTTTTGAGGCCTTATCTGATAAAGACTTACTCCTGGGCCCAACCTCTATAAAAGGGGAGTAAGTCTTATTATCATTTAGATCAGTTGAGAAATCTAGAGTGAGACTCTGTTAGTGAGACTTTGAAACTCTCTAGAGAGCTATCATTCACAAATCACGAATTATAGCTTTGGGTATTTCTCAAAAGATTGGAAAGAGAGCCACTTGGGTAAAGCTAAACGACATGAACCCACACTAACTCTAATCATGGATAGAGAATAGTATAGAAGGCTAGTTGGTTGAGGTCCTTCTAGAACATTACTTCTCTTCACTGATTGCTGTAGCTTTTCGGCGTATACAAGGTGATGCAAGCAATGGAGCTGCACTAGTTAGGAGTCATGTTCGTGATCCATTAAGCCATTAAAGTGGTCCAATCATAAGATTTAAAGCCAAGCATTTCAAGGAAGTATTGAACGGACTAATTCAACAGGTTTGCGACGTGTTACATAAATGGAGCCCTAGCATAGCCACAAATTAGTCTCAAGAGAGCCTAGTTACTATGATTAAGGTTCTAGAAGATTCTCATTTATGATGGTACATGATTCTAGTAAACTGTGGAGCCAATTTGTTAGATTTGTAATTTCAGGAAACCTCCCTAGTTTGGATGACAAGTGGGTGCCATGTCATCAAGTTTGAGGCTCGTCATCGATTTATTTTTTTGATGTAATTTTCATATTGTCTTAGTTGTCAAATTCGATTTTGTTAGGCATGAAAACAAATCTGGATACTTTCCCTTTTCTAGAATAGGTTAGGCACATTTTAAGGGATAAAATTAGCTACTTTCCTTTTTTGTTATTTTTGTTGGATTATAGCCAGCAAAGTTCGGATTTAGGGCTTAATTTCACTTGAGAAAAATGCCAATTAAGGGATTTCCAAGTTAGCATTCACTTAGAGTTTTTTTTTTAGTTGAAAATTGTTTCCCATATATTTTGTAAACATTTTGTTATTTGAAAAAGAAGGAAATTAGATTATCATTCACGAATTTGGTGAGGTTTTCTTGTATTCTTCTTATTTTCTTGAGAAGACTCTTCAAACTTATCAAGATTAAACTTGTGGCGTTCAATAAACTGACTTATCATCTAGAGTTTTAAGTGTTCTTGCAATTTTAGGTTTGGCGTTTTCCTATCTGTGGTTCTTGGTTCGTCTCATACTAGATTACAAGTCAAGGCTCAACAAACGTGTGTCTTAAGGGAGTAGGGGTTCGATTGTGTCGGGTCTCGTCGCGTTACTTAGCGGGGTTCATATAGTTGGCATCAAAGCTTAGGTTCCAAGGCAAGTTTGACTATCCTTCATCTTAGGTTCTTGTTCTTGTTTAGTCAAATTTAGAGTCCAATAAAAAAATTTTTGATTTAAGGTCTGAATTTCTTGGCCGAATTCTTCCCTTCCTTTTTTTATTCAAATTTTGCCAATTTTGTTTGCTTTGAATACCTATGTCAGTTTGTTTTTGCTTGATTTGAATTTGATTGTTTCCATTTGTTTTTTCGTTTATTTGTGCACACCTGCTTGTTTGTGTGTTGATTCTAGTTTTACCTAAAAAAAGGGGGGGATCCAAAAAGAAAAGAAAGAAAAAAAAAAGAAAACAAAACAAAGAAAACGAGAGAAAGAAGAAAACAAGAGGATTCGAAAAAAAAAAGAAAAGAGTCTGGAGACCCATCTTAAAATTTTTTGTTTGTTTTCATCGCTATAGGGTTCCATAAGCCCAGAACACACTTTACTCCATAGCAAAAAAAAAAAAAATCAAAATTTGGTTACTCATTTTACACGTTCTTGTGACTTAGCATCCTTGTTATTGAGTCTTTGTTTGTCATTCTATGTATTGCATGTTAAATCTTGTTGATTGTTTGGGTAGAGTTTGGTTTGTTTGAATTGCTTTTTGGATCTTGTGTGTTTCTTAAGTCTGATTAAGAATTTGAGAAGACACAAGGAGTGGAAAGAGGCAAGAGTGGTGAGAACATTAAGTTAAAAGCCAATTTGAGTGAAACACGAGTGTGAGCAAATCATTCTTTAATGAAACACATGAGGGAGTACTTGTGAGGTTCCTAACCTTTTATTGCAGACTCTAAACATGTCTCACAATCAAGAAGATAATTCAACTGAAGAGGCCCAACAACAAACCATTCTGAACCTACAGTTACAAGCTTCAATGGGGAAATTGAGACAAATGATGAGAGCTAAACTAGAACCTTTACATGAGAGAATAGATAGGTTGGAAGAGGGAACACCTAGGGTGCAGTGCCAAAATAATCCCATTAGGCAACCTAGACATGTGCACCATGGTGAACAATGGGGGCATGTAGAGGATGATGATGACTAGGAGGAGTTTGCTGATCCACCTAACAACTAGGGGAGGTTTGGGCATGGTTTGGGGAATAGAGAAGATAGGCTAGGTAGGTAGAGGCGGGATGATAACTTAGAAAGCATCAAGGTGAAGATTCCATCCTTCTAAGGGAAAAATGATCCTAAGGTGCATCTAGAGTGGGAGAAAAAGATGGAGATGGTCTTCGATTGCCACAACTACTCTGAGTTAAACAAGGTAAAACTCACTGCAATTGAATTTATTGACTATGCTATTGTTTGGTGGGGTCAGTTGTTGAAGGATAGAGGGAGAAATGGAGAGCGATCTGTTGACATGTGGGAGGAAATAAAAGCAATCATGCATAAACAATTCATCCCAAGTTACTACCATAGGGAGTTGTACAACAAGCTCAAACGCCTCACACAAGGTAATAGGAGTGTTGATGAATATCATAAAGAGATGGAGGTTGCCATGATGCATGCAAATGTAGTGGAGGACCGGGAGGCCACTATGGCTAGGTTCTTGCATGGTTTAAACTATGAGATTGCAGATGTGGTAGAAATGTAACATTATGTGGAGCTAATAGATACGGTGCACGAAGCCATCAAAGTGGAGCAACAGTTGATGTGAAGAAACATGTCTAGGAGGGGATCTAGCATGGCTACCTCAAACACATGAAGACCAGCCCCTAAATGGGATGAATTTCTAGCAAACAAGCCAAAGACTGAGCCCTCTAAGGATGCCAAACAAGTTGCTGCACCTAGAGAAGGTAACACTAAATTTTCTACCTTAAAAAGTCATGACATTAAGTTCTTTAAATGTCAAGGCAAGGGTCACATATCTCGCAAGTGTCCAAACAAAAGAGTAATGGTGATTACAGCTTAAGAAGAGATTGTTTTAGAGGATGAAGAAGAAGAAGAAGTAGATGACATGCCGCCTCTCGAAGATGCCTATGATGGGGAATGTGCTGTAGTTGGAGAGTCATTAGTGGCAAGACAAGCTCCCCGTGCACAGGCTAAAGAAGAAGAGAATAATCAGCGAGAGAATTTATTTCACACACAGTGTTTTATGAATAACAAGGTTTGTAGTGTGATAATAGATGGAGGAAGTTTCACAAATGTGGCCAGCACCGAGTTAGTGGAGAAATTGGCGTTACCTACCTTGAAGCATCGAAGGCCATACCGGCTTCAATGGCTGAATTATTGTGGTGAGATCAAGGTTACTAAATAGGAGATGGTGGCATTTTCTATTGGAAAGTATGAGGACGAGGTGCTTTGTGATGTTGTTCCCATGCATGCATGTCACCTCTTGTTGGGAAGACTGTGGCTATTCGATCAACGAACCATACATGAAGTGTCACTAATAGGTACTCTTTTACCATGAATAAACAGCAAATGTCACTTGTACCATTGACTCTAAAACAAGTTCTTGAAGATCAATTAAAAATGCAAAGAGTGAGTGAAAAAAGAAAAGAGAAAAAGAGGGAGGCTGAACATAATAGAAAAGAAAAAGAGAGGAGAGAAAAAAAGAGTGTGAAAAATAAGAGAGAAAAAGAGAAAGGAGAGAGTTCGACCTTAATGTGTGCGAGAGAGGAAAAATACAATTTCATTGCAAAGAAAAAAGAGATTAAGAGAGCTTTAATTTCTCATCAGCCCCTTATAGTACTAATGTACAAGGAGACCCTTTTAGACACTAATGATCTTGTTGGTTCTTTGCCGAGCAATGTTGTTTCCCTTTTGCAAGAGTTCGAGGATGTATTTCCTGAAGAGTTGCCTCCTAGCTTACCTCCAATTCAGGGAATTGAGCATCAAATTAACTTCATACCTAGTGCTTCAATTCCAAACTGGCCTGCCTATAAGAGTAATCCTAAGGAGACATGGGAACTTCAAAGGCGAGTAGGTGAGTTATTGACGAAGGGATATGTGCGTGAAAGCAAGAGTCCTTGTGCGGTTCCGGTGTTGCTAGTGCCTAAGAAGGATGGAACATGGAGAATGTGTGTAGATTGCCAAGCCATCAACAACATTATGGTAAAGTATTGTCATCCTATTCCTAGACTAGATGATATGCTGGATGAATTGTATGGTTCTTATGTTTTTCCCAAGATTGATCTTAAGAGTGGATATTGTAACGACCCAAAAAATTCAAACGTTAATAACTATGATTAATTGAGGGTTTTTCCCTCATGACTTAGCTAAGTACTTAAGAAAGTACAAGTTTAGCATTTATTAACACGTAAATTTAAAGGTCTTAATAGCCGTAAGACCTTAGAAATAATTAATGTTGTGAATGCACAAAATAATGTGCTTTATTTATGAAACATGTAATAATGTAATGTTATGATAGTACATTAAAATAATTAAAAATAATTATTTGATGTGCTAAACCAAAAGTTTATGATT
>CAMOHE010056863.1:0-38478 GCA_946598075.1 Artocarpus hirsutus
GAAGTGGGGCCGCTTCAAAGGAGAATTGTTAGGGCTCAATTCTTTAGAAACTCTTGCAGAACCAGGGAGATGTTCATGGCCAAAATGAACATAACCATGAGAACTGAAACTGTGTTAGGAAAATATCTGTGTGAGGTATGTTATCGTTTACCTAAATGGTAGAACAGTTCAAGGACATCGCGTCTACTGGTCAGCCAGTAAAGTAAACATACTTTCACAAGGGAAGGTTCAAGGGTTAACGTCTACCTATCCTATGCAGGTATTAACCGTAGAACTCTATCACCGTGTAGTGTTTTTTGTTTTTCTCTTGTAGTTTGTCAATTTCATTCATGTGGGGGATTGTTGGAAAATGCCATTATCATGAAATGGGTGAATGAGAAATTGATGCTCATTAGTAAAGATTAATGGAGGTCATAAACCTCATGTTGTAACACCCAAATGCATGGTTTAATAGGTGATTATGAGCATCATAATCATCAAAAATGAAAGGTTACAATCAATGGTTTAATGGGAGATTATGAGCACCATTATCATGGAATATGAAGGGTTGCAACCTATGCCATTATGCACATAAATTCTAAATAAAGGCTCATTATAATTTAGATTGTAACATCTATTTTCTTAAGCCTATATATTGAACACTCCTCCACATGTTTGAAATATATAGAGATATAGAATTTGCACTTAAAAAGTCATAGAGATTTTACTTTGTTTTCAAGTTCTATTTAGTTTGGTTGTAGTCGTTTTTTGGTGATAGAATAAAACATTGTTTCAAGTTCGCCGGAAACGGTATCCGATAGTGCTTAAGATTCCGTTGCTAGTCGTTGTATCGTGGGAGACAGACGTCCGTTGAATCCTCGTGCACAACCGGAGGAGACGAATATGTTTTAAGGAAAGCGTGACCTACACATGCCTCGATCATTTTCGTTGCATTGCTTTCATTGAAGGTTTTGTTGTATCTGTTTATTTTTAATTTCTATTGTCAATCTTTTACAATTGCTACTTGTTTGTCTTATTTATATCACATGATATATATTATTTGTTAACACCAAGTTCTTAAGAAATTTGGTAATTCCACTGGGAATTGCACCATAGAAGTTATTCTGATTCGCCGCAAATCGCGAGAGAGTTGGGATATTGGAAAAATTTACTGGTATTGTCCCATCAAGATTATTCGCAGAGAGAACCAGAACCTCCAACTTGGAGAGCTCTTCAATTCTGCCAGGAATTAACCCTGAAAGCTGATTTTGGCTAAGATCAATCATGGTCAAATTCTGGAATTCCATAATTTCCTCGGGGATTGTACCTTGGAAGCTATTTGCTGAAAGCACAAGTTCCTTCAAACCCTTTGAGTTTCCAAGTTGCGTAGGAATAGACCCGTTGAACTTGTTAAAACTAAGATTCAAGCTTTTAAGACGAACCAATCCCTCCAACTCCAAATTAATGTTACCACTCAAGTCATTATAAGACAAGTCCAAGAACTCCAATCCAACAAAACCAACAAATGAAGGCAAAGAACCAACCAACCTGTTCCTGCTAAAGTTGAGCCGTTTCAACCCTTGACTTTCTCCACAACCTTTCATGAACTCTTCTGGGATTTTGCTCAAATGGTTGTTGGATACATCAAATCCCTGCAAAGTGTTAATCTCGCAGACCACAGGCAAAAAATCCGAGGAAGATAGAGAACACCCAGATAAGGAAATTTCAAGCACAGAAGAATTGCTGGGGTTGCATTTAACGCCCTTCCATGAACATGGCTCTTTAGCAGTATTCCATGGAACGCTAATACTGTTGATTCTGTCAGAGAGAGTAATCATGGAGGATTTCTGGGTCGATGGCAGTTGAGAGAAAGCAAAAGGACAGCAAAAGAAGAGGCAAAACAAAGAATAAAGAATGGAACTTTTGTGCCCAAGAGTCGCCATTTTTTTTTAGCTGTACACAAAAGAATGTCTCTGAAATACAATTAGTTTTTTGTTTTGTTTCAGGTGGAAGGACAAGAGAACATAAGAGGAGTTTTTGGAAGAATGTTGAACAGATTCAGAACAGATGAAAATGCATTCAATGACGCATAGAAGAAGGCTGTTTCTTTGATAAAAGACGCACAGAAGGGAATGAAAGAGAGAGAGAGTGTGTGTGTGTGAAAGAACACAGAGAGAGAGAGAGAGTGAAAGAGATAATGGTTATTATCTGGCAATTGGCAGTACCGTGTGATGTTCGAAGCGGAGTTGACTGGACTTGTTGGTGTTTGTGTATTAATGCAAATGACCAAAGACTTGTAACAGTTTGGGAGGCTCTCTTTTTCCGTTTTTCGATCGGCAAGTGTGGACCCCATTTTTGACCGAAAGCTGCTATTTGTTCAAATACGCTTACAAGGAAACGACTTATATCAGTGAAGACCAAATGGAATTGACTTAAAAATTGACACCATTTTTTTTGGCGCCCTTTCGTTGAGATGGAAATTAGGTGGATAGTCGGTTTTTGTTATTCTTTTATATTAATGATCTTTTTTTTTTTGGATTTAAGGGTAAATGGTTTTTTTATTAAGTTTTTTTTTAAGTAAACAGTCAAAGTTTTCAAAAATTAAAAAATTAGTCATTTATACATCAATAATATATTAAAGTATATTTACTGATATCAATTACTATATTATTGATTACAATATATCAATAACGTATTATAGTTTATCATTGATGAAGTGGGTGGTTTATTTACTCAATAGTTAACCGGTTTTTAGATGACAAATCTTTAATAGATCAATGATAAATCAATTTATTGATAATATTCTATAATTAATAAGTGATGTACTAATGCTAATCAATAATGCACATTAATTATATATTAGTGTTTATCAATAATGTACTGATGTAAAAAAAGTTATTTCTCTAATTTTTAAAAAGTTTGCTATTTTTTAATTTTTAAAAAGTTCAACCATTTATTTAAAAGGGTGGTTAAAAATAGACCATTTACCTGATTTTTCTTTTTCTTTTCTTTTTGATTTTTATAGTAGTCCAACAGTAATATATCCAATGATTTATCACTTGTAACCTTGTTTATCATAAATCCGTTTGTCATAATTTATTAATATGACATATAACTGATGAACTTGTAAATTATTGATTAAGATTAATTAATCATCAACTAATATTAGTGATAAACTTCCAACTTATTATAGACCACAACTCAATTCATTTTTTATTAACCAATTATCTAATTTAACACAACTCAGATTATTTATTAAAAATGCTTAAGAACGGTCATTTATTTTGAAACCTTGATGGTTAGACGAGGTTAGGAATTATCCCATGATGTAGGAAATTACAATTTCATTTTTTTTTAGGTACAAGAATAATAAAAATAATTTTTGATGAGTTAAAAATATAAAAAGAATTTTCTTTTCCAAATTTTTGAGGCATTGAAATATTTTTAGGTGCAAAAATTCTCTATAAAAATATTTTAAAAAATCTCATTTTAAATATTGACTTTGATAAGGTTGGAGTGTATTTTGTGCAAAGTTTTAAGAAATATCGAGGACAATTCAGAAAAATGTTCCAAAAATTTTGGAAATCTTAAAAATTGTTAAATTTACTTTTTTTTCTTTTTTGTATTTTATCAATATTATGCAGGATATTAATCAAATTCCTACCATTATGCAAGATATTATACAATTTGAGAATCTGATAACTAAGTTAAAACTTAAATACTGTAATATATACGGCTTTATATTATAGCAGTAAGAGTTTTACATTATAGCAATTAAAACTTTGGTGTTAGAATTAGGTTCCCAAACATTCTCGTAACCAACAAATTAAGGAACGTGATACTAGTGAGTTCAATAAGGGTTGTTTAAATTATATTCTATTGTTATGCGAAGTCTCGACTGCTTAATGGACTCAACTTAGAGGGATCCCCAAGACAGTTTATAGTCAAAGCTATCATAGTGTGTAGTGTAACGACCCGCCTTATTATGGGCTATGTTTCAACACTTTTCCTTACTTATGTACTTATGAAAAAAATTCAGAAATACTTTTTTTTTTTACCAATAGTATAGCACACATACATACTAAAACTCCTTTTTATAATAATGTATACATAAACAAACTTTCTTTCTTTTTTTTTCATTATATCATATACTTAGCATAATCAAGAACGGTTTTATCTAACAAAACCATACTATATCTTTATAAACAACAAGTTCCAAAAAAACTTATTATACATTGCAAACAAAATCAAAATCGTGGCAGTATCTATACCTATATCTGCACACCGCTTAATATTCCACCGCTTGCTCAGGAATACAATCATGCTGACCTTTTAGTAGGAGTTCATACAGCATGAAATAACCTAGTGAGGTTAAGTTTAGTAAGTCCAAACTTAGCTACAATGTATCATACGCTAGTATGCATGATCCATTTATATTTTTTTATGAACATTCTTTATTCTTGTCATTTCTTATCTTTAGCTAAGGCCCAAGTGCTTCTACCAAATGCATACATAGGTCTTCGTAACATCGATACCATCATTTCACTTTAACCTTTAACTCCCTTTTACATCGGGAGCTGGTATGACACTTTCTTTACTACTAGTTATCCACTTACTAGTCTAGTTAATTAGGTTATCATACAATGCGTGTCAATATACTTACATTCTAAGTGCAATACATATACACTTTTCAATTGTATAACTTACACAAGTATATTAGCATAGGAATGCTAAGTGCGTTACATATACACTATATCAGTTGTGTAACATACACAAGTATATTTGCAAAAGAATACTAAGTGCAATGCATATACACTTTAACATATTATTTCATACTGTAGGTGGTTTGAAACTTACTTGTTTATACTGCTCTAAAAAAAACTGACTTTAAATCCCTTTGTAGTCCTCCTAGTGACCTGTGCTGCCAATTACATCGATATTAGCCAAATTACCACTAATTGGCTATATGTTGGTATGGTATACATATCGACTACTAGTTCGAATTACGTTTCCTATTTCTTAAGGTTCGACTATTCTGTTGATCCCTTCTATCTTATGTTTCTAACAAACAGAGGAAACATGCTCTTTTTAAAGTCAATTTCTTTATTTGGGGCACTTCGGGGTCCGTTCAAGTTATTTCATAAAAAATGACGTTTTTGCCCTTGATGGGCCGTTTTGAATTCCTAGGCCCGATTGGATACTTTAGCACAAAACATCACTTATTCATGTAAAAACAAATGCTCAGGGTGTCAGATCACTTATTTACAATGAAAACCCAAGTTTAACAAAACTTTACAATTTTAGCCCGGATTTGAAAATTTGAGGATTTGGTCCCCAGGACAAAAAATAAGCTTTTTAGACCATTAGTCTCCGTTTTTCAAGAGAATCAAATTTTCTCAAAGTACCATACCCAAATGCTTTTTGTAGAAAGATGTTTTTGCCCCTTAAAAATTTTGCCCAATTTTAACAAATTTTGCCAAGCTCATAACTCACAAACAAAGGCGATTTTTGACAAACCGTTTGCAATTTTTAATAGTTTCATCAAGATCAACAACTTTTGTGTTTTAAATTTTTTGAAATTCCCACTGTAAAGTGTAGTTTTTTACCCTTTTTCAAATCTACAAAGATTGTGAAAATCTTTTCAATTAGTCCTTTGCCAATTTTTACAAAAATCTACTTTAACACTAAACACCCACTGTTTTAATCAGGTTTGAAAACCTTCCCTAACCAATTTTCTTGCTTGAATATGTTAAGTTTCATTTCTTTAGGAAATTATTCAAAATTTGCAAATTTTTGGCCAATTTCAAAATCAACTTAAATTCCAAGCACACCCCTTAATTTCTACTCATTCATCATCACATACGTTCGAATCAAGCAACATACCATAAACTAACTTAAATAAGTACATGCCTTAATTAAAAGAAGATCAAACAAAACAAAACCACCATGAAATCAAAGTTTGGAGGCTAGATTTTTACCAAAGAAAGAGTAATAAGCTTGAACACCTTCACACCCTTGATTTTGGTCAATTTCCTTAAACATGATCCATAACAAAGCAAGCCTTCATTAACCCCTTTCAAACCCAAGAAATAACTCTAAAGAACTTAAGGTACGTTTAGATTTTACCTTGAAAAGTTTGTGGAACCTTGACTTTTGAAGCTTTAAACTTGATTGGAGATGGTTTTGTGAGAAGTTTGTTTTGAGAAAATTTTGAGAAGAGAGAGCTTGGGGCTGTTGACCATGAAGGGGAGAAAATGAGAAATTTTTTTTTGTTATTTTAGTCTTTAAATAAGACTTATCTAATGGGGATCTTTTTTCCTTAAATGTGGTGAGTCATCTTCTAGTCATCATTAAGTGTAACCCATTAGCTTATTGTGATTGGGCCACATTAGGTGGTATGGTGGCCCAATCCAATTTTTCAAAGTGTCCACTTTACTTTTTACTTTTTTTTCACACAGTACAATTTTTCCACCACACAGTATTTTTCTTATATTGTTGGAGTAAAACCGATGAAAAATGTATACTTACACAATATAACATATTCTACTTTGTCTTTGGTTTAATTTTGGAATCCAAACGTAGCATTTCTTATATCTGTGTTTTTACTTAGCATTATACTTGTACTGCATCAAACCTTTTTTTCACTGTTTTAGGGTTTTGACAGACTTTCTATCTTATTTATACCTTAATTACCTGTCACGTTCTAGAGTACGGGAGGTGACGTAGTAGGTTGATTAGGTTAAATTAAAAGAAATTTAATTAAAAACACAAGTTAAAGAATTTGATCAGTTAAAAATGATGATAATTTAAAATCTTTTTTAAACGAATGTTTATAATAATTAAACAAGTAAGATAAAAACAAAATGAAATAAAATAATAGAGAAAGAGAGAATAAGTGTGGGGTCCCATAGACCTATAACTTGTGTACACATATAGTAGCGACAATATTAAATTACAACCACAGTCTAAAATAAAAGTGAAAGTTAGAGTTATACATGCCTTGACTATCTTATAGTCCAAATCACCTACTTGGTTCTTCTACTACTCATAGGTCTACTCAACAGACTCTTCTATGATCCTAAGCTAAAATCCACCTAGAGGGGGAAAAATTTTGAAAACAAATAAAATGTGAGCGAAAGGCTCAGTAGGACTATATTTTAAAAACATTTAATTTCAAAAGGAAAATTTCATTATATAGGAAATTATTTGGAAAATAGACTTAAATAAATGAATAAATAAAATTCAATAAAATTAATCTTACCAAAACCGTTTATTGGTCGACCAGAAAGAATATCATTTTCTTTTCTTGGTCAAACCATATATGCAACACCATCATGGTGGCCTAGCTAGGTTTCAGAACCTGCCCCCAAGGTCGCACGCTACATGACCTGATCTCTAATATGGCATCATGCCCATCTATATATTTCTATTAGTTATCAAAAATCTCTTTTACCGAGTATTCTCATTTACATTCATTATGAGGTTTGTTATGAAAATCTCCTCAGTCTAATGTTTAAGAACATACTCAATGAAAAATCCTTTTCATTCAATCGTTAAAAAATATTTTAATAAAAATCCTTTTTAGGCCAAAATCATTTTAAAACTAGGCTACCAAGGAAGGGGTAGAAGTCCTACCTCAATACTTATGCCAGTGTCCCACACCACAGTCTTGGTCCATTATATGTTAGCTTCGTGCAACCACAAACAACCTTAAATATATAAACTAGGTCTATCAGTATCTAGCTTAGGATATTCTATGTCACTAAGCTATCTCATGGTGTCTTAGTGTGCCATTTAAGTTTATAAAATTATACTGTGATGTTAAAATCTCAATCGGGGTCAAAACGTTAAAATCAGGTGAAAAATAACAAATTTTCATTATGCCTGGTAGGCCTGTCGGTAAATTAGGTCCGGTTGGTTGAACTTTTACAGGTTCGGTCTGCTGGTAATATAAATTCGGCCTGACGAGCTAAAAAATTTTAGAATTTTTCCAGCACAGGTTTCGGCCTCCCCGAGCCCAAATTTTTAATTTCAACCTATTTTCTCAAATCCTAAGCATAAATAATGATTATAGTTGATAGAAAAACATAGTATATTACTTTTTAACACATTAAAACAAGATTTACACAAATTTTGAATAAATCCAAAAATGGAGAAAATAGAGAAAAATAAAATCTTGATTTAAATCTGTTTTTCTTCAAACTAAGGTTAGATTCTAGCAATTATAAGTTTCTCTAACTTAGATTAAAGGTTTTCTAAGCTTAAATGAACTTAGATTTCAAAATACAAAGAAAATTGAAAAATTTAGAAAAGTTTTAAAATTTGAAAACTAACCTCAGATCGAAGCTTTAAATCGTGTTTTTTGGTTGCTCAATCACGTTCCCGAGTCTCCAATCCACTAAACCAAAGTTTGAGCTTGATTTTTGATTCAAAAATTTGAGAAGAAATAAGAAAGAAAGAGAGGCAGAGAGAGAAGGAGAGAGACGAGCGAGAGAGAGAGAGTGTGAGAAAGGGAGCTGAGAGTGAGTGAGGGAAAGAGAGGGAGAGAGAGATAAATAGAGGGAAGGGGAGAGCAAACTGGGAAGGCGAAACCATGTCCCGCACATGGTTTTTCCTAAGTGGGACTCGTTGATCATTTGACAAATTGTTTTGTTTGAAAAATTCAAAACAACAAATAAAAATAATTAAGAGTAATTAAAAATCATTAAAATAATAAAAAGTATCATTGATTTAAAATTTTCACAAAAATGATCAAATTAAGTTTATAATATTCATCATGGCACACTATTCCACCATTTAACATACTAATATCACTTAATTAATTTTGGGGCGTTACAACTCTCCACCCCTAAAAGAAATTTCACCCTCGAAATTTACAAGTCAACTTAAAAACAAAATAAATGCGGATACAACTCTCCCATGTTCGATTCTAATTCCCAAGTAGCTTCATCAACCCCGTGATGCTGCCACACGCCTTTTGCTAAAGGGATATCGTGACGATGCAAGCTGATCACTTTCTGATTGATAATCTGAATTGGCACTTCCTCTTATGTCGTATCTTCCTGAATTTGCACATCGTAAAATGAAACTATCTTGTTCTACTCAGGTGGACACTTTCAAAGCATCAACACCTAAATACATCGTAAACATGAGAAAGTTTGGGAGGAAGATCAACCAGGTAAGCGACCACATCGACACGTTGGGTAATCTCGAATGATCCAACATACCTCGGTGTAAGCTTACCACTTACTCCAAATCGCGTGATACCTTTGCTAGGCGATAACTTTAAGAGCATAAAATCTCCTACCTCGAATTCCAAGGGTCGACGTCTTCTATCTGCGTAACTCTTTTGTCGACTCTGAGCTGCCTTTAATTGGTCTCGAATTACGGTGACCTTCTCATTACTATCGCGAATCTCATCTGGCCCAAGAATAATTCTCTCTTCCGGTTCAACCCAATACACCAATGACGGACACGATCGTCCATACAATGCTTCAAACGGTGCCATGCCAATGCTTGCTTGATAGCTATTATTGTATACAAACTCTACCAGATGCAAATATTTCTTCCAGTTCCCGCCAAAGTCTAATGCACATGCACGTAACATATCTTTGAGAATCTGAATAACCCGCTCAGATTGCCCATCGGTCTGGGGATGAAATGCCATGTTAAAATTTAAATTCGTACCCAAAGCTTCCTGAAAGCTTCTCTGGTACTTGGCATTAAACCTAGTGTCTCTATCAGACGTGATGGACAAAAGGACTCCATCCAATTATACAATATTCTGTAGATATAATTCTCTGAGAACTCTTCTCGAACAAGTCGACTTGAAAAGGATGAAATGCATCGATTTCGTTAACTTGGCGACCACGACCCAAATTGCATCGTGCCTTTGCTCTGTCCTCGGCAATCTAGTAAGAAAATCCATCATGATGTGCTCCTATTTCCACCATGGAATAGGAAGTGGCTGAAGCTGGCCTACTGGTTTATGATGTTCAGCTTTCACCTTAAAACAAGTCGTACACTTGGCCATGTATTCTTGAACATCCTTCTTCATGCCTCTCCACTAGTATTGTCTCTTCAGATCATGATACATCTTTGTGCTCCCCAGATGAATAGCGAATTGAGACTTGTGGGCTTCATCTATCACAACCTTTGTCACTTCTGCAATTATTGGAACCGCTAGACGCTCCTTGAAGTACAGCGATCCGTCGACTTGTATCCTCCATTCTTTAAATTGCTCTCTGTTTTGAATTCGTGTCTAGATTCCCTAAAGATGCTGATCTTGCCATTGATTATGTTTCACCATCTAAATAGAGTTGGGGTCATCTCCATATGGTGCACCGAAACTCGATCGTAGTCTTCATAGTACTATAGCCCGTACTTACTTACAGTTGCACCCTTTTTCCAAGCCTCGAGAGCCAGACAAGCGAGAATCCCTGAAGACTTCTGACTGAGTGCATCTGCGACTACATTAACTTTCCCGGGATGGTATTGTAGCTCAAAATCATAATCCTCCATGTATTCCATCCACCTTCGTTGCCTCAAGTTTAGATCCCTCTGGGTGAATAGATATCTCAAGCTTTTGTGGTCGGAGAAAACTTGAAATGTCACCCCGTACAAATAACATCTCTAGATCTTCAGCGCGTCAATCACCTCTGCGAGCTCCAAGTTATGCGTAGGGTAGTTCTGCTCGTGAGGTCATAGTTGTCTCAATCCATACGCCACCACGCGTCCATGTTGTATTAACACGCACCCAAGTCCACGTCCTGAAGCATCTATATAAACTTCATACGGCTCATCACTGTTGGGGATAATCAATACTAGGGCTAAGGTCAACTGATTCGTCAATTCTTGAAAAGTGAGCTCACATTCTTCATCCCACTCAAACCTGACATTCTTCCTGATCAATCTTGTCAACAGCGTTGCTATCTTCGAGAAATCTTTTACAAATTTCATGTAGTATCCTGCAAGTCCTAGAAAACTATAAACTTCTACTATATTCCTCGGTCGTTCCCATTCCACTATGGCTTCCACCTTAGAAGGATTTATCAAAATACCTTTCTCGGAGATGACATGTCCTAGAAACTTAACTTCTATCAACCAAAACTCACACTTCTCTTTCTTAGTGTACAGCTGGTGCTCCTGCAGAGTCTGAAGTACAATTTTGAAATGCTGCTCATCGTCCTCCCAAGTCTTAAAATAAACCAAAATATCGTCAATGAACACAATCACAAACTGATCTAGATAAGGCCTAAAAATCCTGTTCATTAAGTCCATGAAGGTTACCGGAGCATTCGTCAGTCCAAATAGTATCACCAGAAACTCAAAGTGTCCATACCAGGTCCTGAAAGATGTTTTAGGGATGTCTTCTTCCTTAATCCTGAGCTGGTGGTATCCCGAACGTAAATCTATCTTTAAGAAATACCGCGAACCTTCCAACTGATCAAACAGTTCATAGATCTTGGGCAGAGGATACTTGTTCTTCACCGTGACCCGATTTAGTTGCCGGTAATCTATGCACAACTTGAGGGGTTCCATCATGTTTCTTAGCAAACAAAACCGGTACTTCCCACGATGATGTACTATTCTAGATGTATCCCTTATCAACAAGCTCTTGAAGTTGCTTTCTTAATTCTTTCATTTTTGCCAGCCTTATCCGATAAGGTGCTAGGGAGATCGGTGCTGTGCCCGAAAGCAACTCAATACCAAATTCGATCTCCTGATGCGGTGGTAGTCTTGGCAACTCATTAGGGAAGACATCTTCAAATTCATCCACTATTGGGATTGCTACGTTTCTTCTCGAAGCATTAGGCTCTCCTTCTAGGTTCATAAGGAAGGCATAGTAAGCTAGGTTCTTCCGCCCCCCAAGACATGTCTTCACGAGATGCTCACTCATTAGCCGATCACCACCACCCTGGTAAGTGATTGTCATCCCTTATCGGACACTAGGGTCACTTTCTTATGCTGATAATCTACAACTGCATTATTCTTGGACAACCAATCCATCCCTAAGATTACATTGTATGAACTCATGGGGATCACAATCAAATCACTTCATCCCCAATCTTTATTTTACAATCTTTACATATATAATTTACACACACCTGCCCTAAGGGTGAACCTATAACTAAGGGTACATCAAACTCTTCTATCTCTAATCCCAAGGCATGTGCAAAAGAACTTGAAATGAGAAAACGAGTGGCACCAGTATCAAATAAAACATGAGCTAGAGATTAAGAAACTAGGATCGTATCGTCGACAACCGCGTTGCTGGTTTGGGCATCTGAACTCCCTATTGTCATGGCATGGACCTACACTAGAGCTTTCCTTTTTCCTCTACCAGCATTGCTAGGTCTCAGGTTAGTTGGCCGATATTGCTGTGAAGGAGGTAACTGCACACTTGCTGTACTTAGCGCTCGATATTGAGGGACATTGCACTGGAAGTTCTGCAGCTAATGCCCTTGTGCTGGATATGGTAGTTGCTAGGCAGAGAACTGATGGAACTGAAGCTGAGGGAATTGCTGAGACTGAGGTAGAGTCTAAGGCTGACGACTTACTCCTCCTCTGGCTTGAAGTCCTAGATGAGCACTCCTGATCGGGCAGTTCCTCTTGATGTGTCTCGGCTATTGGCAATAGTGACAATGGAAGCTGTAGGGGTTACTACACTCGCTACTAGATGAACTGATGCTACCACTGTTCACACTACCCTGTTTGTTCTTTCTCGAAGTTGGTCAACTACTGGTGCTCCTTATGCCGCTCCGTTATGGTCCTCTTGACATCTTGGCACGATTTTCACAGTATTGCGCATAGTCGCTCTCCACAGATATTGCTAATGGCACAAGCTCACAAAAACTTCTAAGCCGCAGGGCAACCACCTGCTGTCGAATAGAGGCTTTGAGCCCTTCTTGAAACTTAATATACTTCTCATGCTCTGATGCCACTATAGAGGGAGCAAACCTGGCCAGCTCATTGAACTTGGCCTCATACTCCCAAATTGACATGTCACCCTGTTACAACCTATAGAATTCAGCCGCCTTTTGGTCTCTTTATCCTCATGGAAAGTATTGATCATAAAATAACTCCTCGAACCTGTCCCAACTGATGTTACCATTGTTTTCCAAGCGTTTAGCTTGCTTCCACCAAATATTGGCACCACCTTCAAACTTATATGCTGCAAATTCCCCACAATATTCTGCTGGCATGCCAAGAGTATCCAGGTGTTTCACGATCAAGTTTAACCAATACTCAGCCACCTGTAGGTTCCCATTCCCGTTGAAGGTCGATACAGATGCACGTTGGAATTCCTTAACATTTGCATGCCCACGACTAGCCTCAGAATCCTCCAGTCTTGCCCTTGCTACCATTTGCTAGAATGCAGTAAACATGGCCCTTATCATGCCCTCATGATTTCCAAACTCGATGTCAGCTGTCGAACAACGTCTAGGTGCCATTCTCTCACTTTTGAAAACAAAATTTGGACTGTAAATGGTATTTTATTGTCGTACCTATATGTGCACAATTCCCAAGGTTCATAACCTTGGGCTCTGATACCATTCTGTCACACTCTGGAGTACGTGAGGTGACATGGCAAGTTGATTAGGTTGAATTAAAAGAAATTTAATTAAGAACACAAGTTAAAGAATTTGATCAATTAAGAAATGATGATAATTTAAAATCCTTTTTAAACGAATTTTTATAATAATTAAACAAGTAAGATAAAAACAAAATGAAATAAAATAATAGAGAAAGAAAGGATAAGTGTGGGGTCCCACTGACCCACAACTTGTGCACACACATGGTAGCAATAATATTAAATTACAACCACAGTCTAAAATAAAAGTGAAAGTTAGAGTTATACATGCCTTGATTTTCTTATAATCCAAATCACTTACTTGGTTCTTCTACGGCTCGTAGGTTCGATCAACGGACTCTTCTTCAATCCTAAGCTACAATCCACCTAGAGGGGGAAAGATTTTGAAAACAAATAAAATGTGAGCGAAAGGCTCAGTAGAACTACATTTTAAAAACATTTAATTTCAAAAGAAAATTTTCATTATTTAGGAAATTATTTGGAAAATAGACTTAAATAAATGAATAAATAAAATTCAATAAAATTAATCTTACCAAAACTGTTTATTGGTCGACCATAAAGAATATCATTTTCTTTTATTGGGCAAATCATATATGCAACACCACCGTTGTGGCCTAGCTGGGTTTTGGGACCTGCTCCCAAGGTCGTATGCTACACGACTCGATCTCTTATATGGCATCATACCCATCTATATATTTCTATTAGTTATCAAAAATCTCTTTTATCGAGTATTCTTATTTACATTCATTTTGAAGTTTGTTATGAAAATCTCCTCAGTCTAATGTTTAAGAACATACTCAATGAAAAATCCTTTTCATTCAATCGTTGACAAATATTTTAAAAAAAATCCTTTTTAGGCCAAAATCATTTTGAAACTAGGCTACCAAGGAAGGGGTAGAAGTCCTACCTCAATACTCGTGCCGGTGTCCTACACTATAGTCCCGGTCTGCTATAGATTAGCTCCCTAGAACCGTAAACAACCTTAAATATATAAACTAAGTCTATCAGTATCTAGCTTAGGATATCTATATCATTAAGTTATCTCATGGTGTTCTAGTGTGCCATTTAAGTTTATAAAATTATACTGTGACATTAAAATCTCAATCGAAGTTCAAAATAGTGAAACAAGTGAAAAATAACAAATTTTCGCTATGCCTGGTTGGCCTGCCAGTCCCCTTGGTTCGGCCTGCTGGCAAATCAGGTCCAGTCGGCTGAACATTTTCAGGTTCGGCTTGTCGGTCATATGAATCCAACCTGCCGAACTCATAAATCTGGCCTACTGAATATGAAGTTTGGCCTACCAAACTAGAAAATTCTAGAATTTTTCAGGCACAGGTTTCAGCCTCCCCAAGCCCAAATCTTCAATTTCAACCTGTTTTCCTAAATCCCAAGCATAAATAATGATAATAATTGATATAAAAACATAATAGATTACTTTTTAACACATTAAAACAAGATTTACACAAAAATTTTGAATAAATCGAAAAATAGAGAAAAATAAAAAATCTTAATTTAAATCCGTTTTTCTTCAAACTAAGCTTAGATTCTAGCTATTCTAAGTTTCTCTAACTTAGATTAAAGGTTTTTTAAGCTTAAATGAACTTAGATTTCAAAATACAAAGAAATTTGAAAAATTTAGAAAAGTTTTAAAATTTAAAAACTAACCTCAGATCGAAGCTTTAAATTGTGTTTTTGGTTGCACAATCACGTTCCCAAGCGTCCAATCCACTAAACTGAAGTTTGAGCTTGATTTTTGATTCAAAAATTTGAGAAGAAATGAGAGAGAAAGAGAGGTAGAGAGAGAAGGAGAGAGACGAGCGAGAGAGAGAGTGTGAGGGAAAGAGGGAGAGAGATAAATAGAGGGAAGGGGAGAGCAAACCGAGAAGGAGAAACTATGTCCTGCACATGGTTTTTCCTAAGTGGGACTTGTTAGTCATTTGACAAATTATTTTGTTTGAAAAATTCAAAATAACAAATAAAAATGATTAAGAGTAATTAAAAATTATTAAAATAATAAAAAATATTATTAATTTAAAAATTTAACAAAATGATCAAATTAAGTTTAAAATATTCATCATGGCACACTATTTCACCATTTTACATACTTATATCACTTAATTAATTTTGGGGAGTTACATTACCCATCTATTTATATCACAATTTTATAATTAATTGTGATATAAAATTTATTTTATGGATATTATTTACAAATGTTTTAGTATTTAAACTCATAAAATCTATATTGGCAATATCCAACGTTGCATCAGGTCTATAGTGAAATTTTCTATTAACACTGTTTATTATATTTTATCGTAATTTTTACAAAAATACAATTTATGGGGGTAAATTCATTAATTAAATCCAATCAAATATTAGATTTTATTAATGAATTTTCCTTGGTCATTACATGTAGATAGTCGACGTAACATGTCACTTGTATGGACGAGGCTACTTGGCTAGTGTCATGGAGCCAACCCTACCGAATAACTAAATACGTGGAGAATAAGTTTCATTTGAACTACCTGATTATGAAGATTTGAAGATCACGTTAATGCTAAATAAGAGGAAATTACCTGATTTAAAAGAGAAAAAGCTAATTCCTTGATTTTCTCATTTTATTTAAGTTTATTTGAATTAATTATAAAAGAGCTATACATAGGGAATTAAACCCTCTCACACAGAGCAAAAACACGTTCTTCCCTGCAAAATAGTGAATTATCTCCTCCTTTATAAAAGTAAGCGTAGCTTCCATGAGTGTATTACAAAACTCTTTCTATCCTTGCATTTTTTTATCTCGGTAACTCTCCCTATCCTTCTTCCTTTTCATCTCTCCTACCAAACAAAGTGTTAGATTAGGAAGTTTAATTTTTTGTTATGGTTGATCAGTTTATGAATTTATGTTTATTTTTGTTATGAATTAGATACTCACTTATTCAGTTCCTTTTTCGAGAGGAACTTATTGAGTTTACAATTGACAAGTAGGTAATTAATGTTTATCATATGAAAGTTATGATTCCAATTATGGTTGAGAAGAGGTTGATAAACATTAGTTTAAACTAATTATAAACCAAACTAATCAATTATTGTCAGTTTTTTCTTTTTAAATTTGAATTTATCCTAGATTTTGATCCTAGATTAAAAATCTCCAAACCAATTTATAGTTGTTCAACCAATGATAAAGCTCAGAGAACACAAGTTAATTGTTGGATTTCTTATCTAAAAATAAAATGTTGAACGCACACTATTTTTCTTTTAGTTCTTTTCAATTTGACAAACCTTGTAAGCTTTTCTAATTTAGGAACAAACTATTGAAACAAGTTATTAAAACCAAGGATCAAAATATCATGAAAATATTAGCACTTAAATTTTAGGGAAATATTAGTATAGGTAGAAATTGATGTAAAATATGAAAGTTTATTTTAAAATACTTTAATTTTAAATCAGACCTAAAGAAACACTAAAAGAGTTAATTTTACAATAAATCTCGATCAAAATAATAACCATATAATAGATATACATGGTAAGAAGCGATTGTAGTACAACAAATGATAAGCAAATGTTCGTAGATTAATTAAATTTGTTGAAAGTCTACGTGATACAAATACCTTACATCGATTGTTCATACAAAATGATAAAATATCATCATAAGGAGCTTCTCTAAGGTTCGAGGGTATTTAGAAATTAAAATGCTTTATTATACAATGTTAGTATAAAGACATGAAATTTGAATAATGTTGGGGTACAATTCGGACAGGCCCAAATTGACCATGGGCCCTGGCGGCCCAACAATGTTGATCAAGCGACTCGAACAGGTCGTACGATCGAATCGATTATTTGATTCGTTCGTTGGAATTGGTTCCTCGAACCGACTATTCGATTCTTTCAGGGTACCGTTCGTCTGGATCGTTCGTATCGGTTCGACGGATAGCATGTTCTAACGGTTAACGCACGTTAAATACATGACCGGAATATGAGGAAGTAGTGGTTTCTGCAGCAAATTATCAACTGACATGTATCCTAGTATCACAGTTATTTACGAAGCATTACTCCACTCCACCTGACGGTTAATGACCACGTTTCAATTCCATAGTCTATATATAGGGGAGAGGTAGCTTCGGAAAAGAGGAACAGAAAAAGAGAGACAGAAACTCTGCCCGATTATTTTCTCATCTATTCCGACTTTCTTGTAACACTGCAATTTGTATGAAGAAAACTTGATAGTGAACTACAGTGGACGTAGCTCTTCATTAACAGAGTGAACCACTATAAATCTGGCGTGTTCTTTTATTTCTATTTTATTTCTTTCATTTAATTCTAATCTTGCATGCATATCTGAGTAGACAGGTCCATCTAACGGTGATTTGAGGGCCCAAGTTTTCGATTACTTGATTCGGTATTTCAACAATTTAACTGTAGGAAAACCCGTCTACAGTTTGGCGCCCACCGTGGGGCCATCAAGTCATCAACTCCAGGATCTAGAGACTCGGATTCAAATGGCGGATAACGTGGACAACCAGCGCACTCTGGAAATCACAGTGGAAGAGACCGAAGGGACAACCCAATACCGACACATGGAAACTCTTGTAGCAGAGGTGGAGACTCTGAAGAAAACACTCCAGGAACAAGCAGCACTCTCTCAGGAACAGAAAAAGAGAGACAGAAACTCTGCCCGATTATTTGCTCATCTATTCCGACTTTCTTGTAACACTGCAATTTGTACGAAGAAAACTTGATAGTGAACTACAGTGGACGTAGTTCTTCATTAACAGAGTGAACCACTCTAAATCTGGCGTCTTCTTTTATTTTTGTTTTATTTCTTTCATTTAATTCTAATCTTGCATGTATATCCGAGTAAACAAGTCCATCTAACGGTGATTTGAAGGCCCAAGTTCCCGATTATTTGATTCGGTATTTCAACAATTTAACTGTAGAAAAACCTGTCTACAAATAGTTTGATATATAATTTTAAAAGACAACATTCAAAAGTAAATTAAAAAAAGTAATGAATTTTACTGCATTCAATAGCAAATTTAAAAAATTATAAAGTATAGAAATTTTGTCAATATTTTACAAATATTTTTAGAAAATTCTATTAAATTTCTATAATATTTTGTCATTTAACACAACTTTTTTTTTTTACAAAAATCAATGTTTCCATAAAAGTATTGATATTTACGGATATTTTATTGAAAATTTGTAAAAATTTTATGAAAAAGATACTACATTCTTATTTCTATGTTGGTACTTTCAAATAAGAAAATTTCTATAGAAATATCCATTTTTCAAACCAAGATTAAAACCAAACAATGAACTTGCTACTATTGCTACAACCAAGTTCTTAAATTAACAAAACATGTTTGTTCAAAGTCAAGCAATATTTGACCCATAATTAACATTTAACAACTTATTTATGGTGTTTATTCATTTTCTTTATTGCAATCTCTAAGGGACACAAAAATGCCTCGAAGGTACACTCGGATATGTCTTAATGAGATATGTGACAAACACGAAAAATGTCCAAGACGAACATGGGAACATGTCCCGGAGGTAGATTCTCCAAATTTGTGGCGATTAAGAAGGTAAAAAGAGTTGACAACATGCTAAAATTAAGAATTCGTTTCAGACCATAAAAGAGAAAACACAACCAAACTACCGAATGAAGAATACTTCAAAAATTTGATCATCTTCTTTGACTCAAGCCTCCACCCATGATTCCTTATGGTTTTATTAACCCTGTTTGTTCCGTGGGATTGAACCACAATGCAATCTTTTTACAACAGTTTTTATTCTTAAATTTCTGTCCAAACTTTCTCTTTAAACTTAGGAACCAAATATGCCAATGGTTTTCCATATTCATCCCTCGCAACACCCACCTAAAACAAACAACAGCCATGCATTCACCCACGTGCATTCGCCAATCGTCGGCGGTACTCGACCTCTGTGTCCTTACGCCTGTAATGACGAACGCGTCTCGGTCATTTTTCGTAACCTCTTTCCACGTCGCCAACTCCACGAAGAAATGCCAGTCCGTCTTTGTCGAGAAAAAGGGAGCCAATCGAAGCTGGATAACATTGCTGGCGATAGCTGAAGATGAGGAAGAGGCAGAAACGGCGTCATTGAGTCTTTCGACGATGAGCTCTGAATTGGCAGAGAAGGAGAAGGCCGGGCTTAGTATTCTGATCAAAGGTGGTGCTGCTGGGGCTGGAGATGGCGGTGGTGGCGATGGAGATGGCAGTGTAGGTGGTGGCGAGGATGAGCACTGGGAATGGGGTTGGTGGAGAGAGAGTTTTTATTTGCATTATCAGAAGATGATCAGCAAGTACCCTGAAGATGCCCTGTTGCTTGGGAATTACGCAATTTCTTGAAAGAGGTAAAATTATTTATTTAGAAATTTCTGGTTGCACAAAAAATAAATAATAAAAACGATGGACAAGATTATGCTTATTATTGGATGATACTCCATTACATGTACCATACTAACAACTTTAAATCCTTAGCTTCCGCATTAAATAAAGAGAATTCTATGGTATGTTATAAAAGAACAAAATTCCTAGCTGGCTATGTTTAACAAATTATGTCATACATATTTATATGTATATTTTTTTTATCCAATTTTAATCGGTTCCAACATTTGAAAACATACACTATTGTTAGATAATGTATAAAACTCCAATAAATTCCATCAAATGTAATGACACTAAATAGCTTGCTTGTAATAATGGAGAGATTCTAGAATGGGATTTATCTACCTGTAAGGTTTCATGGAATTGTTAGATGACAACTTTACGATTTAAATTGGACTTAGCATGTTCTATGGGGCTGGATACTATGAGTACATTTTAGAATAACAATGTTACATCGCTTGAATAAGTGTTGTCTGATTTAAATCGTACCATCTAGATCTATAGCCCTTACAATGCGTGCTCTCATCGCAGGATCCCCGTAATAATGTTTTGCAACTTTTATGCAAAAAGAGTTACATAATTTTGGGTCTTAGAGATTGTTGAATAGTTTTGTTATGAGCATGGATTCGACGTGATGGTGTTAAAGCGGAAGAATACTGTGAAAGAGCGATTTTGGCCCAACCAGGCGATGGAAATGTTTTGTCAATGTATGGAGATTTGATATGGAATATGCACAAGGGTGGCCCTCGTGCTCAGACCTACTTCAGTCAAGCTGTTCTTCATGCACCTCATGAATGGTAACAATCTGTCCAAAAAGACAGAAAATAAGTACAAAATTTTCTTATATGTTACATTATGCAGGAAGAAAATTCAAGTATTATATCACATGCTTTTCAACATATCTGAAGAATTCTTTCTGGTTTCTCGTGAGTCATAATAAAAAATGTTTATGGTTTGTAGGGTTTTTTTGTTCTTTATATTTATAGCTCCCATTAGATGAAGTATGTTTGATGTTGAAATTAAGCGGGTTTTGGTAGTAAGTGAGTTTCATAGCCACACGGTAAGTACCTAAAAGGTTATTTCATTGTGGACTTTCTGCAGCACTGACTTCCATTGATTTAGGTTGCACTACTGAATTAGTATTGTTTTCTTCATATTTGTACTGCTTTCTTCTTTTTTTTGCACTTATTTTTTATTTGTTTCCTTTGCATTAACAATAGTTATTGTGTTTTGCTGTGTACGCTAATTTCCTGTGGGATGCAGGCGACGAAGTGGATTAAACTAACATGAAAATCAGGGAATGAACAAAACAGAAACATGAATACCACCATTTGAACTTTCCCAAGAATCCGTTGCTTCTTGAGTTGAAGTTCATACGGAAGTTATTCCAAACCGCATTCTCTTCTGTTTCAGTTTCAGAATTAGCCTATCTCTTTTTAGTTTACGCCACAAAATGCACATTGCTGATGAAATCTTCTCAAGTTCCTTGGTAAAATGTAGTAGTAGGAATCATTGTGTCAAGATAAAGCATCCAGCAAGTTGAGAACATTTGAGAATCATGGAAATTTATCCCAAGGAAGAGGGTCTCTCTCTCTCAAATATTCTTCCCTATATGAAGGCTAAACAGATGCTCTAAATACTTTTCCCTGTGGCTTAGACATCAGATCAGATGTCTCGCTGTTGCTTTTGTCCCTTGGACCCATAAAAGGGTATTCCTGGCTTCCAAATAGGCCTCCTTTTTCTCTAGCTCCACCGCCAAAACACATAAAGAAAGTAGTATAGTGGTCTTCTAATTCTCATAGAGTAAAAGCCGAGTTTCTCAACTTGGTAGTTGATACGCCCACGGACTGAGGTTCAGCATAACATAGCATGCTACAAGTATTCGGTGATTTTTCCTTGTACCTCTTGCCATGTTAGTATTGTGTTGTGTTGTATTGTAAATAATATCATTTTTTTTTATACCATATTGTAAAAATAACTCAGGCATCGAAACCTATGCTCCAGCCTCCATGTATCAAGTTTGGATTGTCTAATCCTTATACCAACTTATATGGTTCATGCGCAAATTTATGCCAAACTCTCTTATCCTGCTTTAGCTTGAGCCCACCCAGACAGACTCTGGCAAGTCTTCCTTTCATCAGCTTGCTCTTTTGACCTACAAGGCCGCGCATTGTGCAATATGTTCAATATGGCAAACAAGAAAACATACAAGTATTTGGGATGTACAAGGTGTATAAATTGTGAACATAGTAGGTTCTAGCTAACAAAAGTGACATATTAGCATTGTTCCTGACATTTTGTAGTTGTCACACGAAGCACATGTTAAATAACTTAGTCGTTCAACAACCATTGTAAGTCTTGGAATAAGCTTCAGAATGTCCTAGATTAACCAACCATCTTAACAATACTCCGAAGGCTACAATAGCAAGAAAAGTTGTAATACATTTTTCAGTTTGAAAATAATGCTTGCAAGATTCAAAAGTTAATTATTGATACGAGCTAATGTACAATCAGAATTTGATTAGACATTAATGGTGAAAAAGCAGGAGGGCTAGATAGGAATTTGCATAATTGCATTGCATTCCATCGTCATCTTAACCTGATCTTAGTGAGGAATAGGAATGTGATCCTTCTCAAATAATTTGGGGAATCTTACAGGGGAGTTGGAAAGGAAAAAGCCGTACGTGTTGCAGAACTGATTGTTTCCACCCTTTCGGTTCTCTCATTCGTGGCTTAGATATTGTTTTCTGCCATTGATTTGCTATCAATCACACCACAAAAATCTTTGTCATCTTGCTTCTCTTTCTCTGTCTGTTGTTTCTCTTATATAAAATAATTTGAATCTTTTCTTTCTTTTTTTTTTTCCAGAAATAATTAAAAATACAGAGACTTCTTTATCAAGGGATTTCTGTAAGTATCATGTTTGAGCTGATATATTGAAATGAATCATTCATTGAGAAACACCAAACAATGCTTACTAATTGGTAGTTCATCCTCCTGTTTTACTTTCTGCTCCACTCAGGCAGAGAGTGATAAAATGCTTAACCTGGTAAGAAAACAAGAAATGTTATACAAATAAATAACCGTAAACCTCACCAAAGCGCAAAACTTGAAGATAGAAGAGTCACAGATACCTTAAAAAAGTATGGTCGGGCCTTTCGTGATGAAAAACATTTGAATGTTGTCTTGAGCTTGAACAATTTCTTCATTTAGGACCAAAAGAAAACCTTCAAACATCTAGAGATGAATTATCTCCAGCACATGAAGCTCCAGGAAGTTCAGATGTTCCCTTCAGCTTCCCATTAACAAGAATATCATAAGTCGTGTCATCCGATACAAGACCTCAATCAAGCATCTCATCATGCAGCCTAATTGCTTCTTACAAATTTCCCTCCTTAAAGTGTCATGTAATGAAGATATTATAAACAAGAACATTAGGGGCCTCACTCTTTCCATCCATATCTTCCAAGACCTTACGTGCATTCCCCAGCTGTCTTTTTTCACAAAGGCCATTTGTTAGAAATGTATGTGCGACGATGTCAGGCACAATACCCTTGGAAAGCATTTCTAAGTAAATATCCGATAAGACGAGTAATTTCCATCTTTCAGCAATCCATCAACTAGTGCAGTGTACATTTACAAATCACATGGAATCCCTTCGTCTAACATTCTCTTTTCAAGCGAAGAGCGGCTTCCATGTTACTTAAATCCAGAAGACACAAATCGTGCTGGTGTAAATGGTCGTATTTGGATTTAAACCAACTTCAAGAACTGAGAAAAGTTCAGAAGCAGTTTCCACGTTGCGCCCTTTGCAAAGCCCATCAATTAGAGCACCATATGCTTTAACATCCAACTCAATTCCCTCATTTTTCATCCCATTCCTCATTTTCAAAGCAAGAGTCATATTATTGCTTTTGAAAAAAGTATCAATCAAGCTGGTATAAGCGACCATGTTCAGAAAAACCCCATCTTCACTTATTTCTCTGTAAACTGCGAGCGCGTAGTTAGCATCACCATCCTTGATAAACCCGTTTATAATGCTATTATAAGTCAAGCGGATAGGAACAAAACGTGTTTCAATACATTTCTTTAACATGTCCCTTGCTTCAGATGCATTGACCAACTTTGCACAAGCCGTTAACGATAATGTTATATATGTGATTTGTGGGGGCTATATTTACAGCCATCATTTGATCGAAGACATCAAAGGCACGTTCAGTATCACCTTTTCTAAAATACCCATCTATCAAAATGGAATATGTGAACGCATCTGGTTTTACGCTCCTTTCAAGCATTTCCATAAAGAGATTATGTGCCGTATCCATAGCCTTTCTTCCACACTGGCAAGTTCATACTTCTACAAGGCACCACATCTTTCCTAATCATATTCTCCTCATAAAGCACAAGCTTTATTTTACCCACGCTATCAAGTGAATTAAAAAGAGCATTATACATAAAAGTATCGACATTTCCATTAATATTTTTGTAAAAAGTTTTGTATTTTAGAAATGTTGACATAGAAATAGGAGTCGTATTTATTTCTTACAATATTTAGAAATTTTTGTAAAAATATCCATATTTTGATGAACATATTGAGTTTCGTAAAAATTGTATTGTTTAATGACAAAATGCTAGAAAATATTACAAAAATTTATGTGGAAAGATCATTAAATTAAAATATTGAAAAATATCTAAGTTTTATATTTATTTTTTAAAGTTTTCTTTTTAAGTGTTGTAAATTTATATGCATCGCAAGCTTAAAATTATATAAGAAACTATTCAAACTCTGTGTCTTGATATCAAAATTGTTTAATTTAAGAATGTATTCTAAATACTCCTAAACCTCCTAGAGTTGCTCCTTTTGATACTGATGTTTTCTTATCTTATATAAAATTGTAGAGGTAAAGAACTTGTAACTATTTTGCTTTATTTGGGAACATATGTTTATCATTTATTGTATTATGATCTCTTTTTACTATTCATAGTTATTGCACACTTAGTAGTTTAATTGACAGCTTCGTCTTTTTGATGCATTATTAAAAATTTTACTGTTTCTTCAAGTCATACTTGAAAACAGTATTCTAAGACGATTTTTCATATTTTACAATAATTTACTAATACTGATATTTTTGTCGATATTTTTTAAAATATGAGTATCAATATTTACGTGGATATCAATATTTTCATCTGTGATTAAGACTATTAAAAGTCTGTTTCTAGGAATATTAATCCAAATATATATATTTAAACAAAGTTAATTCAAAATCGCTTTATAAAATTGATAAAACTCAATCAAATATCATAATAATCACAATAAATTTGAATTAAGATATATAAAAATGACCGTATTAATTAATGATCTATGTACAAGTCACATTCACGTGTCAGTTTCCTAAAAAGTTAATACACGATAAATAAAGAGCGATTTGTTACAGATTTGTTAGCTTAATGATTTACTACACTCTTTCTAATTTTTCTCTCTCTCTAAACCTCTGTCTACACATGGACACATATTATTAAAGCCTAAATATAACATCATCAATATGATTAATGATTGTTAGACAAAACAACTAATTAAGTACATGGCATAAACCTACTTGCAATCGATTAACCAGGTCTGACAATGGAGAAAAAAAGTTCCGACTATTAAGTTTCTCAATTTCTCTCCTGTGCTACTCTATAATTCCATTGTCATATAACATTGGTTAATTTTTACCGTAAATTTTGGCTTGTCGTGCTGATCAGCATACAAATTGTTTGTCCAATCTAGTAAAGTTTAATTAAATATTCTATTCTTTAATTGATAAAAAATTAGTTATATATTACTTACCATTATCATCCTTAAATATTATATTGTTATATATAACACTTATATATAATATTTAAAGTCACATAGATACTTATAGAATTATAATGATATTCATGTATTCAAAATATATGCACATAAAATATAATTAAAAAAATCAACTTCGTTTGTTTTAAATCTATCCTTTATAAAACATTATGTGCTTTAAGAGCATCTATCCTAAAAGAAATATCATCTATAGCAAGAAGTGTATTAGACCACCATATCTTCAAATTGAGCAGGTTTGTGAATTTCACTTCTTTGTCTCTTTGCTGTTATTGAGTCTTCTCGTTGTGGATGTTGTTGGGCTTATACCTCCTCTTTACCATTAGTGTCCTCCTCTTACATCTTCACTTTCTTCTAAGCGGTCTTAACTAGGCTAACAAGGATCATCTCCAGCTCCACCTCCTGCAAAGTATTACCATAATTGTCTGCTCCTTAGTAAGCCTTTTACTTAGATGTTTTAACAGAGCAGAGTCATCAAAAGTAACATCCTTAAAACTATCTTTTTGAATTAGGACACTAAAGGCGATATCCTTTCAAACCCCCACTCCATGCTGACTCCCATAAACAATGCCTTCTTAGCTCCTAGATCTAGCTTTGATTCCTTAACATGATAATCGATAGTAGAACCAAAAACATGTAAAGATTCATAACTAGTTATAGGTTTTCCAGGCCATACCTTACACTCGGTTTTCTTCCAATCGAAGTTGATAGTAAATGATTTGCTAGATGACACGCATACAAAATTGCCTCCCAAAAAGCTTTGTTCAACAACATATGCTGAGCTTTCTTTAGCAACATCCTGTTCATACATTCTGTTATCTTAATTTGTACCAACACTTGACTTAAGAACCTTATAAATAGGGAGGTCTTGGATTCAAGTGTTGGGGGACGCAAAGAAATCCCTAAGGGTTACTAGGTTTCTAGAGCATGCTTTTTATGTAATGTCTCAACTCTCTTGGAGTCCACTTAACGGGACCCCGGCATAGTCGGCTCTTATACTTATTAAACATACGTACTTTCCCTTCTAGCCACCTAGTGGCCCTTAGGGATTTTTTCTGCTCCCCCAACACTTGAACCAAAACCTCCCTACTTATAAGGTTCTTAAGTCAAGTGTTGTGCCA
Source organism: Artocarpus hirsutus (assembly GCA_946598075.1). Lineage (NCBI taxonomy): Eukaryota > Viridiplantae > Streptophyta > Magnoliopsida > Rosales > Moraceae > Artocarpus > Artocarpus hirsutus. The sequence continues at coordinate 26,950 of CAMOHE010056863.1, forward strand.
AATGACCTTCAAGGTCAATTGGTACCACAACTTGACTTAAGAACCTTATAAGTAGAGAAGTCTTTGGTTCAAGAGTTGGGAGACTAAAAAAAAATCCCCGAGGACCACTAAATGCCTAGAGGGGACAGCATGTATGTATAATAAATATAAGATCTGACTATGCCGGGGGTCCAACCAGATGGACCCCAGAGGGGTTGAGGCGTTACATATATAGTCTAAAAATTAAGCAGTATGAGAATAGCGTAGTGAAAGGATTCTATTGATAAAGTTACCCAGTATGGAAGTTAGCCTGATAAAGTTACATAATATGAAAATTACTATATAAAGTTAAGCAGTATGAGAATTATACTATATAGATGACATGAAAAAGTAAGGAATACTTATAGTATAAAAAGTATACCGATAGATATGAAAAATATTATCAGTATAAAATTGGACTATTAAAAAGGGAAAGTGGGGCCCACTTGGTGACACTACAAAGGTGGTATTGTATCGCCCAAAATGTTCCTCTGAACACGGACACTTGTAGTATGTAGGGGGTTGTCGTATCCACAGGGACGTAGCAATTTGAAAGATTGACAATTTAATGGTTGAAAAGGCAAGGTGATTTTAACAAGATTTAAAAAAAAAAACAAATATTTTTTTTAACAATTTTAAATAAGATTTTAAAACATAAAATTAAAATGATAAACTTCGAGAATTCCTTGTATATTTTGCAATTGGTATGAAATTTTAACTCTAAATAATAATTACCCAAAGCATTTGATTTATTATATCTTTTCACAAAAATTGCAAGCATTTTTACTACTTTTATAAGTCAACTAAAAGCCACAATATAACAAGTTATAATGTAGTAAAAGTGTTCCTATAAAAGCAGCAACATAATTACCTCTCACAAGTAATTTGGTGCACTGACTATGAAATTATAACCGTTGTCACTACAATTACAATTAACATAATTTTAAGATAGAAAAAATGATAACAAATCAAAATTATTATATTTTCATGGAATAAATTTTTATGTTAAATTTAACAGGACCTCGTCTTATTAAATTGTTTAAAAATATATCATGCCATCCTAAACTAATCATTTTTTAGGCTGTATTTTGTTTCATTAGGTTATAAAAATGCACAAGGACAATATGCTTCTTGATAACTCGGATGATGAGGTTGGTAAAACATTAACATTGGTTGCTTGTGAAGAGTACTACAGGTTATACTTGTCCAAAGAACCTTGCACAAACTCAAGTCTTTGTGGGCACGAATATATTATGGAACTTTTAAATAGTCATAGAGCTAGGTGTTTTAACTCTTTTAGAAAGTATAAAGATATATTTAAGAGCTTTGTAATGTGCTGAAAGAAAAGTTGATGAAGAATTCAAAATCTCTTTATTTGGATGAACAAGTTGTAATGTTCTTGTTTGTTTTTGGCGACAATGAAGTGCACCATATTGTTGCTGAGCACCTTCAACATTCAATTTCAATCACATCTGATTATTTTAGAAAAGTTCTAAAGTCTATATGTCGTTTAGGGAAAGAAATAATTGTTCCTCCTTCATTTGACACAACTGCTCCACAAATTTGGTTCTATCCAAAATTCTACCCCTTTTTAAGATATTGCCTCTTAATTTTTTTTGTTATTTTTTCCTTCTTTATTTTATATGCTCGTAATGATCATGTGAATTTTTTGTTTTGTAGAACTACGTTGGAGCTGCAGATGGAACCCATATTGCACCACATGCTCCAACTAAAAATCAAATTCCATACCGTGGAAGAAATGTACAACTAGAGCTGACAAAGTCGTATTACATGCCGTATTCATGTCAACACGGTTACAACACGACATAATTACGCTGAACACGAACATGGTACGATTAATAAATATACTTGAAATGTAAACACAAACATGACACGCCTATAGCACACGTAACATAACACGACACGATTAACACGATTATTAAATGTCTTATAACAGGTTGACACGATTAACAGATTATGGCACGTTTATCATCCAAAAAATTTAAAAAAAGAGAGAGAGAAAAAAAAATTAACATCATACTTAGTTACAAAACAGAACAAAACACTCTAAGTAAGTTTCAAATATAACAAACATTTCCAATTTGAAATTCAAAACATAACTAACATCAAAATGTTTCTATTCAAATGTCTAACAATAAACAATATAAATACATAAAACCTCAGTCTTCTTGAGCTTGAAATGAGGTCTCTCAATCTAAGCTCCAAGCACTCTCCCAAAAGTCTTCAACTATTTCACCCTATTTAAGATTTCAAAGAATATCAAAGTTAAACAAAGCAACCAATTAAACAAATCAACAAAATTAACAATGTAAGCATTATAAAAAGCATATTACCTTCCATTGAAGTTGAAGTGTTGAGGTTATGAGATCCTTGAATAGATCTGACAGTAGGCTCATTGATATCCAAACTAAAAACATCTTCAACGATGTCATCCATAGCCATACGAATTGATTTTTTATTTTCTACACATAAACTTAAATGGTTAAATTAACACAAGACATGACCAACAATAAACAAAAATACTTAAAAATAAATAAATATACCTTTATCTCCAAATAGCCAATCTCTAGTACAAATTAATGCCTCAACTATGTTAGGTTTAAGGGAACTCCTATATTGATCCAGCACTCATCCTCCAACACTAAAGGCAGACTCAGATGCAACAGTAGATATTGAAATGCTTAATATATCACGAGCCATATAAGACAACTCCGGATAGCGAAACTGGTTTTCTTTCCAAAATTCAAGAACATCCAACTCAACTATCGCTTGTATTCTTTGCTCATCTAAATAAACCTCTAATTCTGTTTTTTGCATAATAGCTTGCTCGTGCCTTTCGAAACTATTGAACTCCTACAATCACAAACATATTAAACAAAAGCATGGCAAAGCAAATTAGTTGATATAAATTAGACAATCATTCACATTATTTTTGTTTGTTTATATCAATTCATATATAATTGCTTACATGATAATTGGTATGCATAAATAAAAAAAAAATTAGCACATATATACTTATAAATTGACAAAATCTGTATTTTACCTTCAATACTTTGTTTCGTGTTTGTAAGAATTTCTCTGTTGCGTTCTTTGCAATTATAGTAAAAGTTGCATATTTAGAGGTTGTTGGGGGAGCCTTGCCCTTAAAGTATTCCTCAAACAACATTTTCAAATTCCTCTTGACATCCAAATACTACAATGACCCTTTTTCTCCATAAATATTGGTATAAGCATAATCCACGAACTGTAGTTTATAATAAGGATCAAGTACTACCGCTATTGCCAATATCAAACTGAAATCTTTCCAATATTTCTCAAACTTGCCAAGCATCGCTTTTGCCATAATAGCCAAATATTCATCTTCATTATACTCACATGACTTCAACGACAAATAACAAGTGTAGATAGTTGGAAAGTACAAGTTTGCTGTGGGGTATTTAACACCAGAGAAAACACAAGTAATGTTGTAAAAAGATTCCAAAAAGTCATTGATTTTCTTGGCCCTTTCCCACTCATGTTGAGAATGACAACTTTTGTAATTAAAGTCACTTAAAGCCAAATGACAGAATGTACGTCGATAATACAAAAAACTATCAAGCATAAGAAATATGGAATTCCATCTTGTTGGCAAATCTTGCCTCAAACCTCTCTTAGAATCTAGACCCACAACTTTTACACACTTTAGAAACTTCTTCTTTCTAAGTTGTGACCCTCTCACATATTTCACACTTTCATGTATATTTTTAACCACATTATCTATATCTTTCAATCCATCTTGCACTACAAGGTTTAGAACATGGGTACAACAACGAATATGAAAAAAAGAACCTTTAGAAATAAGTGCATTTTTAATTCAATTGATTCTTCAACAAATCAATAGACACATCATTAGAAGAAGCATTGTCCAAAGTAAGAGTAAACACCTTATTAGAAATTCCCCACCCACACAACAATGCATAAAGTTTTTCAGTATAGAGGTGGCATGAAGCAAAAACTCAAAATTCTCTTCTGCAATACCCAATCTTTATCAATAAAATGGGCCATCAATGTCAAATACCCATCTATGACTATGGAAGTCCATATGTCAGAAGTGAGACAAATTCTACCAGGGGTCAACTTCAACATAGACTTGATTCTTATTTGTTCTCAAGAAAACATTCTTAAACATCTACCTTTAAAGTATTTCTAGATACCAAATTGATTTCAGGATGCAAAAATTGATAAGTCGCTATAATAGCTTCATATTCGATAAAGGAAAATTCAAGATCATTCAAAATGATTGCTGTTGTTATCAATTCATGTAAGTGTTCAGGATCAAACCTCTTTGCTCTCAATGCCAAGGACTGCTTATCTTGTGATAGCAATAGCTGGCCAACATCGCGTGTGTCTCTATGTTGACATATTTCCATTTGACGCAGCATGCTTCTAGTCCTAGTCTTGCTATTCACTTTATACAGTACACCACATTCCATACATTTGGCTTTAGGAATCCCATCTGCACCCACCGGAAGCTTTTCAAAATATGACCATACAATAGAAGTAAGCCTTCTTTCACATTTTGGGTTTGATGGAGCCACAGAAACAACTTCATTCTCATTCTTCTCGTCTAATGCATTAGGCATATTAGTAGGCTCATTGATAGCAACAGTACCACTCCTTGACACTAGATTCACTTGAAGACCTTCATCTATAGAAGCATCCATCTAAAAAAAGAGAGTAAAAATAAATAATCAATTAAGAATGAAATAACATCAATTAGCTTTTCTATTGTAGGATTAGGCTATCAATTGGAATTGTTTAATAAAATAAAGAGCATATCTTATCTTATCAAAGAAACCCATAAAAAGAAGAAGAAAAATATCAAACCACGAAGAGCACAAATTTCATATCAAACCACAACAAATCACACAAATCTGCATATTCAACCAAACATATACAAAAAAAAAAAAAAAAGACAAGTTGCATATTCACATTCAGCTGTTCTATCATTTGGGTATGTTTTTGTCTATATTTTTCTAATTTTTCTCTTTCTTGTGGGTTTTCCATGTTTATTTTTCTTATTTGCTCATGATACTTTATTCACTCTTTATTACTTGATAACGACACATGCATTTGCGTTTAGAAAAATCACAACAGTCACCAGAATGTATCAAAAAACAAAAAAAAACAAAAACAAAAACCTTCCAAAACACAAATTACAACAAAAAAATTACAAAAACAATATAGATTCAACAAAAATTCAAAAACAAAATTACAGATCTTGTAAATAAATTGCGAATTTAAACCCAAGAAAAAAAAACCACAAAACCACTTCTCTACGCATTTAGTGGGTGAATTCGTGGGTTCAATCATTCACCGTGTAGAAACTCAGGTGCTTCTACACAGCCTCTCTCCCATGCTTGGAGGCATAACCGTATACAAGCATCATTTGCAATCAATGTTTGCCAAGCATATTGACCACTAAAATAATTGAGATAACATGACAGTTGAAAGAAATAAGAAAGTGTCATTTCCGAAACTCCAAGTCATTACTTGGCCACATAAGAGATATCTGAGAAAAAAAATTCCTAAGAAAGCTTTGAGAAAACTAATTTGAAGGGGGGGATAGGTTGAAGAAAGGGCCAAGGAAATCATCTAAGGAGAGTTTTTTTTTTTCAGTTAAAAAAGTATGCCTTTGGGTAGGCAAGTAATCTATAAGTTTTGTAGGTAAACTATGAAAAACCAACGAGTAGAGAAACTAGCAGCAAACTAAAATTACACTGATGTTGAACAGAATTTGGACATCTAGATCACACCTGGTATTGTAATAAAATGAATGCTCTGATTGGTTCACTTGCAAATGTGGTATCTGCGTCTCTCTTTCTCCAATTATAGTTTTATTTACTTTGCAGAGAATATAGTCCCGAAACAAAGTGTAGAAATTAGTAGTAAAGAACAAGTAAAAAAAAAAGTAAACTTGAAAAAGCAAAGGCATGAAATAGTTCAAATGATCACACTAGAAAAAGACCAACAAAGGCTCAACAATATCGATCTGTGAAGGCGGATCTCTCTATTCTAGCCATATCAATCTTGATCTTCATATGGCTTGACTTGGACATGGACGACAAAGGCTCAACAACACGATTGTGATAGAGGGTCGAGAGAAGAGAGAGGCACTGAGGAGAGAAAAGAGAAGAAGGGAGAGAAAATGGCAGAGAGAAGAGGAGAAGCGACGAGGAGAGACAAAGAAGGCAAGGAGATAGGAGGCCGCAAAAAGGGATGAGGTATAGAGAAGAGAGAGAAGGGAAGATTAGGGCTACAGAAGAAAGAGTGAAATGTTCCAGTTTTTCTAATTTTGTTTATTTTAAATTTTGCACAAGGGATAAATATACCAATTGATAAAAAAAATAAAAAAAATAAAAAAGGAAGTATTGAAAACTGATAAAGTGAATAACCTTTTTAATAAGATGTGCTCGCAAAGAATATTTTGTAGAGTTTCTCTTAATATTATTTTATTTTGTTGGATTAATAGGGGAAATTATACAAATAAAATATCTTCTAAAATAGCTTTAAGCAAGTGACATTATGCTTTCAAAAACAGCAAAAATAAATTCTACATGAGTATTTAACAAAAGTAGTCTAAACCACTTTCTTAGTTATAAATGACATTACTAAACAGGCCGCAATGGGTTGATATGATAATGACACATATATGACACGTTTATGACCTAGTTAACTAAAAATAAAAAAATAAAAAAAATAAAAAAAAACCAATAAAGAAAATTAACAAAAATACAATATCTAATTAATACTAACCTACTATAAATCTTTTAAATATTTTTATTTTTAAGTTTAAATGTGCTGTAAACGTATGGGTTGTGTCATGCTGTCAACACGTTTACGACCCGTTTAATTAAACGTGTTAAGGCGTGTTAGACGTGTTAGCACGAATCTAGCCTATTTATTTTTGTGTTATTCGTGCTAACCTATTTATGGCCCAAGTAATAAACATGTGGTCCAAACCTGTTTATCTTGTGTCGTTTTTGTATTGTGTCATCATGCCGTGTCTAAAATTGTCGGCCCTAGTTACAACCTACTCAACATGTGATGTGTGCATGCTCATTTGACATGCGCTTTATATATGTTATGGCTAGATGGGAAGGAATAGAAATTCACAGATGCTTTTAGAATCTATTTCGAAGCCAGAGAATAGATTTCCAATGCCACCACATGGTAGGTGCACATATTTATTATATTAAACTACCTGTCAATGTTTGTACATCAAAAACTAACACAGATTATTGTTAAATTAGGAAAATACTATCTTCCTGACTTTGGATATAGAAATATGCCTGGTTTTTTTCATCATAACCTAGGGAAAATAGAGCCATGTAGATGACGTAATGATATTATTCTTTTAGAGTCGATCGAACCAAGCATGGCCTTGAGCCAAGAAACATATATGTAAGACTGAGAGTTCAAATAAAGCTATAATCAACACCAAAAATGTAAGACCAAACTTTGAGAGTTAATCGAATTTCTTTTATCTTAAGCCCCGTTTGTAGCACAAATTAGCGAGTAAGATTTTGGATCGAATCAATCGAGTTCGAGGCCAAGATTATGGCAGCGCGAGCCGTGCTAATTGAATAAGTAGAGTCAAAAGTTGGCCATAATAATGGCCTTAATGAATGGTCGGATCGATACGGCCGAATTCAAAGTAGAGCCATTAAGATGGCAAGGTGAAGGCATACGGATCGAGCTGCTCAGGTCTGTAATTAAGCGATGACGGGCTGAGCTTATTGGATCCGTAGTTGAGCCATGAATATGGCAATTCAAGAGTTCAGATCGATCTGGTCGAGTGCTAAGTTAAGCCATGAAGGCAATTTTAGAGTTTAAATCGAGCAGGTCAAGTCCAAAGTTGGACATAAAGATGGTACTTTTAGAGTTCAAATTAAGCTAGTCAAGTCTAAAGTTCAGCCATGAAGGCAATTTTAGAGTTCAGATCGAGCTGATCGAGTTCAAAGTTAAACATGAAGATGGCAATTTTAGAGTTTGGATCGAGCTGGTCAAGTTTGAAGTTGAGCCACGAAGGCAATTTTAGAGTTTGGATCGAGCTAGTCGAGTCAAAGTTGAACCATAAAGGCAATTTTAGAGTTCAGATCGAGCTGGTCGAGTCTGAAGTTGAATAGAAAGCTTAGCCCCGTCTCTTGAGGAAAAACTTGTCGATTATCTTTAGGAAATAAAATTCAAATTAATAAAGTGGTTGCACTCATTTATATAGTACATACCCCATGTGTGTGGATCAAGCCAAATGTAGTTCGATTACATAACAAAGTGAAACGAATGCTACATGTAGTACTTCCTCAAATGATTCGCGTTTTAGCTCTTAGTAATGAGGGATCCATCCAGCTTCTCTTACTTGTATACTCCGTCTCGAACAACTGACCGTATTCGATAAGGTCCTTCCCAATTAGCCGTCAATTTTCCAACATTAGCTTCTCTCGTATTCTAAAAGACTTTTCTAAGCACGAGCTCTCCTTCTTGGAATTTTCTGAGCTTGACCTTCTGGTTGTAATATCTAGCTGCAACTTGTTGGTAGCAGCCTAGGCAATAGAAAGCCTTGTCCCTTTACTCATCTATCAAGTCCAGTGCATCCTGCATCATCTCGTCATTTTTTGCTTCGTTTAGGAGAAAATAATCGACGCGAAGATCTCAGGCGACTATCTCGGTTGGAATAACGGCTTCTATTTCATATACGAGCGAAAAGGGGGATTCACCGATCGCCCTTCTCGGAGTCGTTCGATAGGCCCATAGCACCATCGAGAGTTCCTCAACCCAACGTCCTTTTCTTGCTTCAAGTTTCTTTTGTAGGTTCTTCATGATTGTCTTATTCGTTGCTTTTGCTTGTCCATTTCCTTGTAGGTACCTTGTGTTGAGAAGCTTAAAATAATGTCCCAATCGCGACAAAACTTCTTGAAGGACAAGGAGATGAATTGAGAGCCGTTGTCAGTGACGATCTCCCTCGAAACTCCAAACCAACATATGATATTCCTCCAAATGAACCTTTCAATATCCCATTCTTTAACGTCTGCAAATGCTTTGGCTTTGACCCATTTGGAGAAATAATCCGTGAGGACAAGCAAATACTTGACTTGTCCAGGTGCTAGAGGAACTAATCCACGTTAAGCCAAAAAATCCAATTCAACTAATCCATAACTGTTGCGCCCCCTTTTTAAGGACGTTACAGATGTCGTTACCTTCATTTCGTAATACATTTATTTATTGGATAAACTATTTAATTAAAAAGATAAATTGAGAACATAACTTAGAAAACATACGTAGGATCCATGCATATTTTTATTATTATTATTATTTATGAATTTCTTAGCTGATCAAACAACTAGTCGATTCTCGATGGTTGATACTTGTCCTTTACAGTGACCCTGTCTAGTTGTCGATAATCGATGCATAGTCTAAGAGATTTGTCTATTTCTTGGCATATAAAACTAGTGCGCCCCACAATGACATGTTCCTCCTGATGTAAACTTTCTTGGCTATGTCTTTCACTTCCTTCTTCATCTCTATTATCTCTGCCAATATGGAGTAATGGAAATCGAAGATGTTTAATGAAGCAAATCAATACTAAACTCTATCTCACGGTCTACCACCAAACCGAAAAGTCATTTGGGAATACTTCTCAAACTCATCAACCACAAGAATATTGGTATTTTATCTCGTTACTAGGCTCATCCTTTAAAGTAGAAACAAAAGTATAATAAGCTAAGTTTCTGCAACCTCTGACATAAGGTTTTAAGAACAAATAAACTAACATCTAATCTGTCCCACTCTAATAGGTGATTAGGGTTCTTGAACTAGTTGCTAGGGTGACTCTCCTATGATGATAGTCAAACTATCACACAATACTTAGACAACTAATCTATACCTATGATTACATCATATGCACTTATAAGGATTACAATTAAATCAACATTCAATATCGTACTCCTAATTGTAACCTTATACGATGTATAGAAAGTATTCACCTCCACTTTACCAGTGAAGTTATAAACATAGAAATCTCAAGCTCTTTAGTTTCAAACCGAGAATACTTACAAAAGAATTTTGAAATGAGAAAATTAAATGCATTGCACTGGTATCGAATAAAGCACACGATAAAAATTGAAAAATAAAAACCATAGCATCAACAATGGCGTTATTGCCCTATGCTCCTAAAATTCTTACTGTAATAGCATGAACCTAACGATCTATTTTTTCTTTACCCTTATCATTGTTGTTGTTAAGTCTTGAGTTTGCTGGCTAAACTACTATGGTGGCAGAGTATGCATGCTCCCTAAACTCTATGGTCTGAACTAGGAATAGTTCTACTTTAAACTCCAAGTTCAAAAATGCTAAGCTGGTTGAAATGGCATCTACATCTCAGGAAATTGTCAGGGCAGAGGCAGTGCGAATTGTTAAAGCTACAGTTGTCCAAAACCGCTGTCCATTTTTTGCTAACCTATTGAGGGTTTCTAAAGGGACAGTTCCTTTTGATGTGAGCCTGCTGCTTATGGTAATAACAATAGAAGTTGTAAGAATTGCTATAACCGTTGTTCAAAGATTTACTGGTACTACTTACAGTGCTACCATTATTTTGACCTTTAGGCTGTTGTTGTTGCTGCTGGCTTGCTCTGATGGAAGCTTTTCAATAGTCTACCAGATGCTCTGGCCCTATTCCCGTACTTATAGTTGGTCATGTTGTACTTTTCAACACTTATTGCTGCTCAAACGACCCCATTTTTAAAGTGGTTAATTACCTTACTTAAATTAAATATTTTTACTTTAAAGTATCAATGAGCACTACATTCTAGAGAAACTTTTAAAATACCATTATATGAAATTTTAATTTGCTATATATCATCCCTACTAAAAATAAAACTTTAATATATTTATATGTAATTGTTTGTACAAATAAAATTCATAATACTTAATTTCAATCAAAATGAAATAAAATTCGAAGTCATATTAGCAATAATCTAGGCAGAAATCTTTATCTTTGAAAATGTAAGACTTGATATTTTAAGATTCTACTTTGCATAACAAATAATTTATAATACTTTTTCGTAGACTACTGCTTCATAAACATATCTTGCGTAACAAATACTTAAATGTGTTTAGCATGTATAAATTAATTGTTTCTTTAAATCCTTTGAATGTCACATATCTTTTAAGCTTAGGCTTGATTATAAAAAATCATTTAGTCTCACCTTTTATAAAACTCATCTCTCTTAAAATAGTTTCCTGTAATAAAATAATATGTTGAAACATATTGTAAGTTTCAATAAATATTCTTGATGCAGAAATAATATAACACAGGAATATCTTATACCCATGCCTTCTTCGCCTCCACATCTAGTCTGTCAGTCCATCAACTAGGCTAAGGTGCAGGTTTCTTTACCGATTTACCTAGAATATGAACAACTTGAAAAAGCTTTCATTGCGTAAGTACAAACA
>CAMOHE010056874.1:0-23465 GCA_946598075.1 Artocarpus hirsutus
ATTATAATGTCTTGCTAGAGGCCACTTATGATTTGTGGGCCAGAAACAGAATTTCAAGCCCACTACCAACGTTATGTGAACCTACAGGGTCGCACACTTAGACCAGACCAAGAACGAATTTTGGGTTAACTGTATTTAGGTTCGATGAACCTGATAATGTCCAGATTCGATGTACTAGATATGTCTAGGTTCATTGAATCTGACATTATCTAGATTATTTGAATCATATTCGAATTACTGACATTATCTAGATTTTTTGAATCAGATTTGAATTACAGACATTATCTAGATTATCTGAGTCATATTCGAACTATAGTTTACCCTATTTACAATCTGACTCTATCTCGAAGTCAACAGATATATATATATATATCTGCTTTAGGGTTTTTAGCCAAATTAAGAAGAAAGAAGGTGTTCAATCATTCTAAAAGGGCGAAAAACATTAAAACCCTAAAAATTAGAGTGAGTCTTTTAACGCAAAAGAAAGGGTGCTAGCACACCAATTCGTTTTTGAGAGAGTCTATTCGTGTGGATACCTGCAGAGGACGTTGCTCTAAGTAACAACGTCTGAATCCGATTTCGATTACTAAAAGCTCGAGTTAGGGTGTCACCGGAGTGAACCCGCTCTCTCCCTTCCAGAATCTTGCCTTTTTGTCATCCTGGTAAGATTCTATGACTTTCTTATCAGTCTAATCGAATTGCATGGATCCTGCGAAGGTTTTGTGGGAATTAATTTTATTTTCCGCTATGTATTTGAATCACAAAATCCAACAAAACCCAACAGTAGTGACCAAAACACATGTCGTACCCTACACAAGTTATATGGTGATGGTGGTGGTGGTAGTAGTAGTAGTCTTCTTTCTAATTTTCAAAGCAGAGACAATTTCTTGGCATGATTGTAGACATTGGATCTACAATCAAATTCAAAAATATTAGTCCAATTAAAGATTTATTAGTGAAAAATTTGGCCCTCTAATCACCATTATTAGGATCAATGTCAGCTTCATAAAATCATATTAAGAGCTAAGATTAGAATTAAATAACAAGCAAAAAGAAATCTAAAACTGCTCAAAAATAAAATGATACCACACATTAGAATTTTAAAGTCATTCACTCTTTAAAAAAGCTACTTCCACTATTCTTCACTACGATGAGATAAGTACAAATTATAAGTTGTCTTAGAGAGAAGATTAAACAAAATGGTCTGGTACAATTTCTGTAGAGTTTTTGTAGAGCTTCCTCGGTCCCCCTTTATGAAGTTGCTATTTCATTTATATAGAAGGTGGGTATGAGATCGTGAAGTCAAACTGATAGAAAGAGTGGGAATGATAATGCACACAAGAATAGGTGGGTTATGTGTCAATCTCTTATTAGCCACAAGAATCGAGCTTATCCCATGTCCCAGTTCATGACTGGACATGTTTCCCCTTGTAACTGCCAGGTCGTGCATATTGATTCTATCGAACCAACACTTGATTCAATCTATAGTGACAGTGAATGCTTAGATAAAAGATCATAATCAAATTGGATTCAATCGAATCAATCGAAGCCTTAACTTAAACAAGTACCAGACAAATAATATTCCTCAAAGCAGACTACTTCAAATCGAAACTCCCGCCTCAAATCAAACACTGCTGCCACATTTGATTCGCTCTAATCATTACTCACACTATTTGCTTTAGGCCTTTTGAAAGTTTTCAACTTAACCAAATCATACCCCAATAGTTAGCCCTCCACTCCTTAGTTGATTTGATCGACTATAGGAGTGAATTAATTAAAAACAAGTCAATTTCTAAATGATACGTCACCTTGACTAAAGTTTTGTCTTCACATTGTAATCATTGTTCTTCCTCCAGAAAGCACGATGCTCAACCGCCCCTACACATGTCGCCACATTTGTAGGAGATCCTGAAATATCTCTGTAATGCTAACATCTACACTTGACTCAAAAAGATATTGGTTTGGTTTGAGTAGGAAGTTGAAAAGGTGTGTAATCCTAGTCGTCAATCATTTTCCTAAGAATCAATCTAAGCTATTGATTCTTTTCTCCTTGGACAATATATACATCCCCTCTATCTCTCTTTCATTCTATCTCAACCTCCCTTTTCGAGCGCAGGCAATTTTCCTCCAATTTCCCAAGCGTCCTTGTGATTTCGAAGCAAGATTTCTCCCCTTTCTTTTGATTTTCTTGCAATTTTCTTTCTATAGGTTTGTTTCTCTTCTCATATCAAACCCTTTAGCGTCATTTTAGACTCATTTGTTGAGAAATCTATAGTTTTGACCCTGTTTGGCTCTTATGAGTTTGGAACTCCTTAGAACCCCCCTTATAGCTCTTTAGATCTCAAAAATTTTGGTCCTTAGATCTTCTCAACCGTAGATCTCCTTTAGAATTCTTTTTGTGACAAAGAAAAATGTCGAAAGCAATAGACATTAGCTCTAGTTCAAGCGAGGAATTATGAACCCTAGTCCAATGACGACAAAAGAGAGATCGACTAGTGGATCATAGAGCAATTGAGAGTCGAATGGGCTTCCAGGGTCAGTAGAGCTAGGAGTAGCAGAGACGTAGAAGAAAGCTCAACTAAATTTCAATAAAGAGATGAAACTGCGGATCCTTCCAACTAGAATGAAAGGGTTAAACCACTTGAGAAAGGAATATATTTTTCCCCTACAAAAGGGGTTTCTTACTTTTGGAAGAATCCAAAGTCGATTCTTAGTGAGGGAGACTTATCGACCGTTAGGGTCAAGTATGGAATCCATTCTTCGGTCGATATTCAACTTCCTTATCCTGGTGAGTGAGCGGATACCCAAAATGATAATTGGTTATGTATGTATACCAAGCGGTTTGAATTGGGGCTTCGACTACTAGTACCGAAATTCATGCTTGAAGTCGCATCTCACCATCAAATCTCAATAACACAGCTTATGCTTAATGGAATGTGATTACTTATCGCTCTAATAATGCTAATCAAGGAGGCCAGCATCAACTTTGACCTCTATGACTTTCTCCGATGCTATTACTTGAAGCTTAACAAGTACAAGGGACATTTCTACTTTGCTTATCGTCAATTGAAGCGACTCATCACCGATTTGTCAATGCGGATAGTCGTCGGGAAGAAAGATATTTCTTTATGTCAATCAAAAGCGATTCAATAGAATTGGCTACTCGATTTCCATTTCCTTTCACATCTGGTCATATTGGTGAGCATTGACTCTTCCAACTAGTTTTTACTCTTTTTTTTTTTTTGGCAAATTATGAGTTTGAATCATCCAACACCTATTGGAGAACAATTTCATGAAAGGCTTAACGCATTAAGTGCATTAGAAGGACAAACCTGGGCAGAGATTTCCCACCTTGATTGACTTGAAAAATCATCAATTTGGAAAAAATTCATAGAGATCCCTACAGGTATTCCTATTCGCTTTCGAAAAAGAGTCAATTGGGTTTTTGTTTGCCATGATGCACTTTAGCGGTTGCACAGTCCGTCAAAATTCATTACTCCATTCTCTGATGAAGACGCTTTTCTCGCAAATGCTACTTTGTCATTGATGAAGATTTCACTGTCGTCAATGGAAGAAGCTTTGAAGAGAAAGGCCGCCGCGAGGGCCGCAGCAAAAAAGAAAAAGAGAGGTGAAGCAAGCAAGTCTGGTGGAACCGAGAAGATGACTCTGCCAACTGACACTTCAAATTTCCCTCCTCCTCCTCCATTCGATATTCAGCCCTCAGTATCAAAGAAAAGAAAGGCTATGGGGCCATCTGATTTGGTCAAAGACATCAACATGAGGGTCGCTAATAAAACCCTCAACATTCCCAAGGATGTGAGCATCCTACAAGATAAGGAGGCAGCACTAAAAGCATCAAAGAGCTTCAACTTTGATTTGGGCAAGAAAAATTTTGGTGGGAAGTCGCTTTCTTGGCTGAACAACGAATCAACTTCGGCCCTTAGGCAGATAAGATAAAAGTCTCGTTTCAACAGATTTTGATGTTTTGTATCGAATCTTATGTTAAAATTTCTTGTTTTATAGGCCCTTCAGCTTCACAATATCTTTGCAAACAAGTCTGCATACAGGAATGAAAGATTGAGGACAATCGTCAAAGAGCTTAAAGAGAAGCTTAGAAAGGCTGTGTCTAAAAGGGACGATGCGAGGAAGGAAAAGGATGATGCTATCACTGCTTTGACTAAATCAAATGAGAAAGTCCTCAATTTGAGTAGCAATCTTTGCCTGGAGGAGGAAAAGGTGAATAATTTGAGAAGGAAGTGGAGAGGAAGATTAGAGAGGTAGAGGAGATCAAATAACAACTACTCGACATCTATAGCGACTTTTCCATCAAGGCCAAGCTGGAGACTTTAAAAGAGTTCAAATCAGGCCAAATCAAGAGTCTTGATATTGATGCTGAGATTATGAAACTTGAGGAGCTTATGGCTC
The DNA here is from genome assembly GCA_946598075.1 of Artocarpus hirsutus. Taxonomy (NCBI): domain Eukaryota; kingdom Viridiplantae; phylum Streptophyta; class Magnoliopsida; order Rosales; family Moraceae; genus Artocarpus; species Artocarpus hirsutus. The sequence goes on from CAMOHE010056874.1 coordinate 4,426, forward strand.
CTAATGAATCTGACGTCAAGGAAGGGGATGTAATTATAGTGGTTGTTGAGGATGCTCCAGTCGAGGTTCCATCCACTCCCGATTCTTCTATAGTAAAGGCTGCTACGCCGAATGAACAAGTTGCTACTAACCTTACAATTGACCAAGAAAGAGCAGAACAGGGACTTGTTTAGTTTTTAGCTTGTGATTGCCTCTTTTTTATGTTATTGTACTTGAACAGCTTTTATCAACTCGAATCAAATCAAAATTTGCTTTGCCCTTGCTATCTTTTCTGGTACTGATCCCCCTAAAAATTTTCATTCATTTTGAAATAATTAAACTTTGAATTCGTTGGGTTGTCACTGATTAGAAAAGTACTAATAGCGTTTAACATCTTCGAAATCAAACAGTCTTTATAGGAACAACTCTAGTTTGAATCAACATGAAATATGTTTGACATAATAGGTGAGCTTAAACAAAATTGGCTCAATATTAAAATCATGGGGGCAGTTTAATGAGCTAAAACTTAAAACGCATAGGTCAAATGGATAAATCAGATTTATTATGACTAAGCCAATGTTGTTGTCGATGTCAAATCGAACATTAGATGAGTTGATCAAATCCAACGTTGTGTGTAATATAGAGCCATGAAGATGGCAATTTCAAATCAAACTCTGGATGAGTTGATCGAATCCAATGTTGGATGTAATACAAAGCCATAAAGATGGAGATTTCATATCGAATTCTAGATGAGTTGATCGAATCTAATGTTGGATGTAATAGAAAGCCATAAAGATGGCGATCTCAAATCGAACTCTAGATGAGTTGATCAAATCCAATGTTGGATGTAATAGAAAGCCATGAAGATGGCAATCTCAAATGAAACTCTAGACGAGTTCATTGAATCTAATGTTGGATGTAATAGAAAGCCACAAAGATGGCAATCTCAAATTGAACTCTAGATGAGTTGATCGAATCCAATGTTAGATGTAATACAAAGCCATAAAGATGGCAATTTTAGATTGAACTCTAGATGTGTTGATGATAATGCAAGCCATGAAGATGGCAACTTATTGAGCAAAATGGTTGTTGTAATGACAACGCGGCTGCACTGGTTCATAGTGCATGAGCTGCCTACATAGCCATGTGGAGGGATCAAGCCGGATGTAGTTCAATTTACATGCCTAAGCATGTTCCAACCATTTTTGAAATCATTTGTCTAACACTTAGGAATTATGTCAAAGGGCAACCTACAACAAATCATATCAAATGACATATTGAAAAGCCTGGAATACAAAAAAAAAAAATTGTTTAGTTTAGTAATATAAAATGCTTTAGCAAATGATGAGCATTCCAACTCTTGTTGATGATCGACCCATCATGTTTTTCCAACTTGTACACCCCATCGCATACAATGGCTTGGATTTGATATGGACCTTCCTAGTTAGCCATCAATTTCCCCGCGTTGGCTTCTTTCATGTTTTGAAAAACTCATCGCAGCATAAGGTCTCCTATTTGGGATTTTTTTATTTTGCCTTTTCTGTTGTAGTATCTAGCAATAGCTTGTTGATAACGTTCAAAAGGGTAAAGGGCGTTCTCCCTTTTTTCACTGATCAAGTCAAGCGTGTCGTGCATCATTTGTTCATTTGCTTCTTTGTTAAAGAGTGAGTAATCAACTTGAAGGTCTTGAACGACAACCTCTACTAGGGCAACTGCTTCAGTGTCATATATAAGGGAAAAAGGGGATTCACCAGTTGCATGAGTTGATGTAGTTAGATAAGCCCCTAAAATCATCAGGAGTTCTTCAATCCAATGCCCTTTTCTAGCTTCTATCTTCTTTTTTAGGTTCTTGACAATCATTTTGTTTGTTGCTTTAGCTTATCCATTCCCTTGTGGGTACTTGGGCATAGAGAAGCTCAAAACGACATCCCGATCATGGCATAATTTTTTTGAAGGACATGGATATGAACTGTGAGCCATTGTCGATGATGATCTCCCTTGGTACTTCAAATCAACAGATGATATTTCTCTAAATGAATCTCTTAACATCCCATTCTTTGATGTCTACAAAAGCTTCAGCTTCGAACCATTTAGAAAAATAATCTATAAAGACTAGTAAATACTTGACCTATCCTGAAGTTGGAGAAAAAGGTCCGACAACGTCTATGGAGTATTTCATAAATGAATATGGCAAATTGATCGATGAAAGCTCCTCAGTTGGTTGATGAATAGTTGGCGTATGCCTCTAGCAGCTGTCACATTTCTTAGCGATGTTCTCCGGGCCACTCTGCCTAGTTGGCCAGTAAGATCCATGCCTTTTGATTTTATTGCATAAAGGATCTTCTACATAAGTGATTGCCGCATGAACCTTCATGCATTTTTTGTATAACTTTCTCGGTTTTATCTCCTCCGAGGCAACAAAAATAAGGTCCCGCTATGGATCCCCTATTGAGCTTTCCATCTATCAGACAATACCTTGCGCCTTGAACTTTAATCTTCTTTGCAATCTACTTACCGTCAGATGGCCATCCATCGCTTATGTACATCTCGATGGGTGTTCTCCAGTCATCTCATGGGTCCATGTAACTTGTTCGACCTACTGATTTAATGCTTGGGATGCTCAATACATTCTGGGGGAATAGTTCTCTTTTCTCTTACCTCAATTAACGAACCAAGGTTGGCAAGTGTATCTGCTTTAGAGTTTGCTTCACAAGGCACATGCTTTACTTTGAACTGATCAAACTAGGCCTTAAGTTTGTTTACTAGTTTCAAGTAAGAGACCATCTTCTCATCCTATGCTTCATATTCTCTAATTATTTGATTTACGACCAAAGTCAAATCACTTTCTACAACAAGTTCAATGGCCCTCCGTATTTCGGCAAGTCTCAAGCCAGCGATCATGGCCTTATACTTTACTTTGTTATTCGTAGCCTTGAAACCCAATCTAAAGCTTTATTCGATCTCCTCACCAGTTGGTGATCACAGTAGTATTCCAACCCTTGATCCTCTCTCATTACTGGCTCCGACTACTTGCATAGTCCACACTTTGGTCTCATCGTCATGCATTTCCTATTTTCGCTCTGCAACAAAGTCTGCTAGTACTTGTGCCTTCTGTGCTATTCATGGCTTGTATTTGATATCAAACTTGGCAAGCTCAACAACCTACTTTGTCAATCTTCCAAAGACGTCTGGCTTGTAAAGAATAGCACGCATCAGATAGGACGATAGCACAACGATCGTATGGCCTTGGAAGTATGGTCGTAATTTTTTTATAGATACAACAAGAGTCAGAGTAAGTTTTTCGATAATCGAGTACCTTGACTTTACATCCAACATCATGTGGCTCATGAAAAAAAGGGCTTCTAAATTGAATCTTCTTCTCTGATCAATACTGAGCTAATCGTTGTCTCTGAAACTGCCAGGTAAAGATAAAGTGGCTCTCTATCCTTGGGTTTTGACAAGATGGGTGACGTGGAGAGGTACTTCTTCAACTCTTGAAATGCCTACTTGTATCAATCACTCCATTCAAATTTTATGTTTTTCTTTAACAACTGAAAAAGGGGAGGCATCTATCGAAGGATCGAGCTATGAATCCACTAAAGGCGGTGACTCACCCTGTAAGTTTCTGAATCTTGTGTTTATTTCTCGAGCATGGCATAAGTTGGAACACTTTTATTTGATCTAGGTTTGCCTCAATTTCTTGTCTTGTAATGAGATATCCCAAGAACATTCCACTTGCAACTCCAAAGGTGCATTTTTCTAGGTTCAGCTTCATATTATACTTCTAGAGTACATCAAAGCATTCTTGTAAATGTTGCATATAAAGGTTCGCCTACAACGATTTCACCAGCATATTGTCAATATAAACTTTCATATTCTTACCGATTTGTTCTTGAAACATCATGTTGGCGAGCCTTTGATATGTCGCTTTTGTATTTTTCAGCCTAAAGGGTACAACCTTAAAGCAAAAGATCCCTTGTTCTATGATGAAAGTGGTCTTCTCTTTGTCTTCAGGGTGCAAGAGGATCTGATTATAACCTAAGAAAGCATCAAGAAAACTCAAGATTTTGTAGCCAATAGTTGCATCGACGAGACAATCAATGTGAGGTAATGGGTAGCTATCTTTATTCAAGTCAATAAAATATATGCACATTCCCCACTTCTTGTTCTTCTTCTTTACGATTACTATGTTTGCCAGCCAATTGGGGTATTGAACAGGATAAATGAAGCCAGCTTCAGGTAGTTGCCTCACTTCTTCTTTCACAATGTTGTTCTGCTCAACTCCAAGCCTCATCTTCTTTTGCTGCACTAGTTGATGGTTAAGATTGACATTAAGCTTGTGTGAAATTATGCTTGGGTCGATTCCAAGTATATCTATGTGAGACCATGTGAAACAATCTTTGTTAGCCGTTAGAAACTCAACAATAAAGGATTTTACCTTTGGGTTGAGCTGCAAGCTGATGTTCACTGTTCTCTACTTATTCTTTGGGTCAATCTGGACTTCGTCAAGTTGCTTTAGTATTGATTCACCCCGCTCTTGGTTGCTCAACTCATTCGACAATTTCGCCTGTAATTGCTATAAAACAGGTTTTTTTTACTTCATGACAGTGGTGTAGAAACTCCTCTCCGCTTCTTGACTCTCAAGGATCTCTTGCCCTCTTTGCTTCATTAGAAATCTAATTCGTTAGTGGAAAGTGGATGGGACAGCCTTCATCGCATGTATCCATGGTCGCTCAAGGATGATATTGTATCCGGAAGGGCAATCCATGGCAAGGAAGCTCGTCATCCTGTTTTCTCTGGTGGCATAAACGGGTAGTTTAATCTTCCTCAATGTCGTAGTCGCTTCTCCGTTAAATCCTACCAGTGTGGTAGTAGATTTTTCTATCTCTTTCTCATCAATGTCCATTTCTTTCAACGTCAAAAGAAATGAAATATCGATTGAGCTTCCATTATTGATGAGCATTCTTCCTATTTCACAGTTCGCGATATTAAGTTTGATAACCAAGGCATCATCGTGTAGCCTATCAAGCCTTAACGCTTCGTCGCTTCAAAATGAAATCATGTACTTGCCATACTCCTCAATCATTGTACTTGTACTCCCCTAGATTGCTCTTCGCTGGTGTGTTTTCATCTAGTTAACAGAATCCCCGCTAAAAATAGAGGCCCTACAAATGGCTCTGATTATCTTTCTGACTGGTGGTGGTGGCGAATTTTTTTCTTAAGCTAAACGGCCTCTTAATCCACCTCATTTGTGGTCTAATCCATAGGTTTATTTTCCTTGTTTGAACAAAGACTCTCTTAATTGTCCTTTCTTCAACAATTCTATAATCTCCGATTGTACAGCTTTGCAATGGATCGTTAAGTGTCCTGTGTTTGGATGGAATTTGTAGTACTTTGTATGGTTGTGGGATTGGCTTGCAGCCATCTTGCTTGGTCATCTGATGTAATCCTTCCTTTCCAACTGCACAATTGGCTTGGCCAGGGAAATTTTTAGGGCGTACTTTGGCTGTGATAGCAGTTTGTTCCCCCTTGTGGCTTTCACACTTTTTTCTTTCTCCACTCCTTTCTTGGTGGTGTCCTCATTCATCCTTTTCGATCTGGTTGAGCCATTTGTTGTCTCTTGACTCACATGTTTTGTTCCCTGCTCTGCGCAAGTTCTTGTTCGCATCATTCGTTTATTCTTCAAAATCGATCCATTCCTTGCTCTATTCAATGGCTTTTGGATGGTTTGAAGATATTTTGAGCAAATGCTATTTTTGAACAAGGATTTTTGTTGGAGTCCTTTTTTAAAGCCTCTTAAGCTATTCCGTCCTCTGGATCTAAAATTTCAAAGATAGCTTTATTGAATCGTTTTGTATAGGCTTGTAACAATTCATCTAGTCTTAGTATTACTAACCAAAGATCTTTAGTCGTATTGTCGATCCTGATATGTATCAAGTAACTTTGACAATAGAATCTCCCAATTCTTTGAAGTTGTCAATCATACCAGTAGGTAAGTTGCTGAACCATCGAAGGGTTGGCCCCCTTAGAATCTATGCAAATAACTTGCACATCATCTCGTCTAGAATCTAGTCAGGGATATTTGTTGCACTAACAATGTTCTTATACTACAAGAGGTTATCTTTTAGGTCAGACGTTTTGTTGAATCATGCGAATACGAGGTTATTGTACTTAATAGGGATGACCAAAGTACTTGTCCTTATGAATAGAGTTTCTCAAATATTCTTCAAGATTTTGTCTAGTGCCGGTGTTTTGCTTGTAGCCTTGAAACCCTTTGGTCGACCTTTTCTTCGACTAGTTTAGCGTTCTGGTCTAGCATCTCCTTCATAATTTGTTGGACAAACTCGAGGGTCAACAAGGCTGGCATTTGAGTAGCCCCCAGTTGAATGATTGGCTCAATACTCTCTTCACGTTCCCCAATTACTTAAGGGCTCTGCTGATTCATGCCATGTCTAGTGTTCGCCAATGTCGTTGCTGTCGTAGGTGCTATTGTTGTCATGTTCGCGGTAGCGAGTGTAGCTGTGGTCATAGTCACTGGTGTTGGTGCTGGAGTGATGTATAATGATTGCATCCTTGCAATGGGGCTAAAAAAGGACTACAGTTTGATGAATGGCAGTGTTTGAAAAGGCCATTATGCTATCATCGTGGTTAGGAACATCGAATACCTGTAATATGTGTAGTAACATGAGTAGGTTGCCATCTGGGAGTTTTGGTAGTTGATTTGATTCTTTAAAATCATGTTTTCACCACTAAGTTGCTCTAATCATTTGTCACACTTTTGGGAGCGGGTGGCTTATTCCTAAAGCATCTTCTTTAACGTTTCCACCTCAGCTACGAGGGCTTCTATGTGCTAATTTCCTTAAGGAACAGTTTGAGTCTCTTTATTTAGAGCGTTGGGTTTGTTTTGGTTATCTAGATTATATGCTATATTTGGTGATGAAGTTTGAAGATCCTCGAGTTAGCGACCTAAAAGTCCCACGGTGGGCACCAAACTATAGACGTTGGATCTACAATCAAATTCAAAAATTTTAGTCCAATTAAAGATTTATTAGTAGAGAATTTGGGCCCTCAGATCACCATTATTAGGATCAATTTAAGCTTCATAAAAGCATATTAAGAGCTAAGATTAGAAGTAAATAATAACCAAAAAGAAATATGAAACTACTCACAAATAAAATGATACTAAACACAAAAATTTTAGAGTGGTTCACTCTGTAAAAGACCTACGTCCACTTTTCTTCACTATGATGAGAAAAGTGCAAATTACAAGTTGTTTTAAAGAGGAGATTTAGCAAAATGGTTTGGTATAATTTCTACAGAGTTTCTATAGAGCCTCCTCCATCCGCCTTCATTAAGTTGCTATTTCCTTTATATAAAAGGTGGGTATGAGATCATGGACTCAAATTGACAAAAAGAGTAGGAATGATAATGCACACAATAGTGGAGTACATGTTAATCTATTATTAGCAGCAAGAATCGGGTTTAGCCCATGTCCCAGTTCGTGACTAGACATGTTTCCCCTTGTAATTGTTAGGTTGTGCATATTGATTCTATCAAACCAACACTTGATTCAATGTACAATGACAATCAATGCTTACATAAAAGATTATAATCGAATTGGATTCGATCAAATCGATTATCAAATCGATTGAAGGCTCAACTTAAACAAGTATTGGACAAATAAAATTCCTCATGGCAGACTGCTTCAAATCAAGCACTACTGCCTCAAATCGAACACTCTTACTCGGTTCGATTCCCTCTAATAGTTACTCACACTATTCACTTTAGGCCTTTTGTACGATTTCGACCCGACCAAATCGTACCCCAACAATAACCAATAAACTTTTGGTTAAAAAAAGGATGGAAACCCCTATATATGTCTAGCAAACATGGTATAATTTTGTTTGCATTGTGTCATTACTTGTTTTGCAATCTTTAAAATTGTCATTTATTTATTTAGAGACGATCCAGAATTGCATATAGATAGTGAGCATCTTCTTTTATGGCACATCGAGTTTGTGAATTTGTTGTAATGCTTCAAAACCAAAGTTAGCACCTAATGGCATATTTTAATTAATAAAACAAAGTAAATATTAAAACGACAATTATGATAGTTCAATTCAAAGGATATTCAAGAAAATGCTTTACCAAAAGTAACCAAAGTCTACCCTTTTTGAGTTATAAATTTATGTACAAAATTGTTTGATACTTAGAGCATAATAGGAAACATATTCTCAAAATATTGAAATAATATCAAATTAAAATACCATATCCATATTGTCATTGTCCAGATCCCCCGAACCACACAACCTATGCAGGCATAATTAAAATAGAAAACCATACCATAGTCCAACGAAATTAAACAAAAGTGCATAAAAATAAATAAATTATTACATGTCTTAAACAAAAAAATACAACTAAATTGCTAAAAGGAAAACACAACTCACGAACTTTACAACCTACACCAAACTTCACCCTACCCTGCTTCATACTTAGATACTCCTGGGGTTTAAAATAAAAATAAAGAATGCACAAAACTATGAGCAAAAGGCCCAATAGGATTATAACTTAAAATACAAAATTAAAAAATAATAAATTAATAGAATGTGTAAGCAAATAAAGTATACTTATTAAATAAATTTAAGGAAAATGATTACTGAATTGCATCATATAAGTTACCCAAAAATCATAATAAAATACTTACTCATTGCAAGGCATGAAATCACCACCGAAGAGGCCCGTAAAGGTTTTTGGTACCAGACCTCTAGGTTACTCTCTACACGACCTAAACTCTCAAGGCTCCATGCTTAAAAACTCAACTATCTAAAGAATCTCAAGCCAAATTACATTTGAAACTATTAAAACATTTCTCACTAGGAAAATTTCATCTCATTATATTAAATTTTTGTTTTATGAAATATCCTTAAAAATCATATTTTCAAAATATTTGAAAATAATTTTTCAAATCAATTATTAAAAACATTTTAAAACTATAATTTAAAGCCAAATAAACTTTAAATCATGGATTAACAAAGAGAGGGCAAATATCTTACCTTGATATCCATAATTTCCAACACTACTAATCAAAATTTGACGAGTTCTACTACGTTCTAGAACTTTACATATTATTCTAAAATTAAAATTAATCTAGGTTTCAACCGAAATCATAATCCATATTAATTATAAAATTTTGGTTTGTTAGTGTACCATTAACAAATAAATTTAAAAATTTACAATAAATAAAAGAAATTACTTAACATGTTTTAGAATAAATTTTAAACACTACTCTTGTCACTAAATAGTTTTGAAATTATTTTAAAAATAAGACAAGTTGAAAAGGGGCAAAAATACATAAAAGCAAAAAAAAACTGTATAGTTTTTTGACAACATATGATAGAAGCCTCAATTCGCTAGGCCTAAAATGTCCTGCTGGACTAGCCCAACTGGACTTATGAACCAGCCTGCCAATTCGTCCAAAAATTGGAAATTTTTTATTTTTCAACCACCTAAATTGAGTTGTACTCAATCCCAACATGTTTAAATCAGTTCATTGAGTAATATATTGTCCATATTACATAAAAACATGCTAGATAACAGTTTACAACTACCATCTCTAACCAAGAGTTAATGTTATCCTCCCAAAGGCATTATTCAAAAATTTGAAAAAGGACAAGATCTTAGTCATCTGGATACCACATTTGTTTGTATTTGTTATAATTGAAATTTTCCAAATAAGTGAAATGATGGAATTTTAAATAAAATAATTAGAAGGCAAAACAGAACTAAGTCTTTCATCCGATTATGGATAACCTATGGGGATACACATATGTATGAGAGGTCATGAACAAGACTAATATAGAGACTAATATGATATATCATCAAGAGTGCAGTTTTGGATCTTTAATAGAGTGACACCAAAGTTAATAATTAAACTAATAACTAATTAGGGATTAATTCATCTATTATTATTAGAGCTTGATAAATATATATCTACTGGGTCCAAATGCTAGCTCACAACTTCCTTGATAGGCTGTGCAGATGTGGTTTACCACAGGTAACACAGGAGGCTATTACTGGACCTATCGGTGTACATGCCCACAATCTAATTGGATTATATGGCACCAAGCACAGTCCAATTGGACTGTAGACGCCAACTAGAGGGGTTTCTAGATAATTAATTGTTTACTCAATTTTAGAAAATATTTATTGAAATTTAATTATTGAGATTTATGATAATTAATTATTTGTTTTTGAATGATTGATGTAAATTCTAATTGTATTTGAATTTGAATAAATGATATTTTTTTGTAATTATTTACATTAGGAATTATTTTGAATAATAAAATTCTAATTTAAAATATGATTGTTTGAATTAGAGTTATCCTAGTTAAAGAAGATAATAACAAAACTATGCACCTTGATTAGTTGGAGTTTGAATTCTTTATGCTTGTGATAGGCATGTGATACTGACACTCCATTTGTTAGGAAGGAAAGAAAATAAGAAAGAAAGAAAAACTATAAAGGATAGAAAATTAGAAAGATAGAAAAGATTATAGTTTTCTTTTAGTTGTTTGGTGTGATAAAGAAGAAAGAAAATGAAATGTACCTTCATTTGTTTGATATTAGAAGTAAAACCAAAGGTTGGAAAAATTAATAATTAGAGCAATTATTTTTTACCTAAATATTTTGTTATCATATTTTCGTTTCCAATATATATATATCTAGGGCTAGCAATTCATGTTGCGTGTCGTGTTTATATCAACACGATTACAGCAAGGCACGATTAGGCTGAACACCAACATGACACGATTAATAAATATGCCTAAAATACAAACACGAACACGACAAGCCTATAGCACGTGTAACATAGCACGACACGATTAACACGATTATCAAACAAGCTGTGATGCGTTGACACGATAAAAACACATATATGATACGTTTATGACCTACCAATTAACTGAAAATTAAAAAAAATAAAAGAAAAAAACTACAAATATTTCAAATATTTTTATTTTTAAGTTTAAATGTGCTATGAATGGATGAGTCGTGCAGTGTTGTATCGACACATTTACGACCCATTTAATTAAACGTGTTAAAGCATGTTAAACATGCTGGCATAAATCTAACCCATTTATTTTTGTGTTATTCGTGGCAACCCATTTATGGCCCAATTGATAAACGTACAGTCCAAACTTGTTTATCTTGTATTGTTTTCGTATCATGTCATCATGCCATGTTTGAAATTACCAGCCCTATATTTATCTATATATCACAGATGATCATCAACATTATATTCGCTAAAAAATATATATAAACACGAATATATACAACTACGTACCACTACGTTTATAGAACTAAACTTATATTGCATTTTAGAAGGGAAAAAAGAAAGTGGCGCTCAATTTTTTTAATAATAAAAAGCACCTGTCAAATGTTTCAATTGGTGCTTAAAGTTTTTGTTTATGGATGGACAATTTAGTAATTTTTCCTCTATGTAATTGTCAATTTTTTCCATCCTACCGTCCATTTTTGCAAGGAGAAAAAACAGTAGGAACTACGTATAAGTTTTTTCAACCTATTTTTCTTTCTATCCAAACTTCTCTCCTACCAAACGTATGAACTTGTCAATTTCTATCCCTATATTCCTCTAACATTTTCTTTTCTTCCACTTTTCATTCATACTAAACACAGGTTGAGGTGGTTCTAGTGAGATTGGTGTGTGACATAGTTAAAGGAGAGAGAAAATTTTCTTCTTATATTGATAGGCTTCTGACTGCTCCAAACTATTATATAAATAAAAACTTTGGGTCCTTATTTATTCTTAGATTGCTATTGTGCAAATTTCAAAGAGTAAAACTTTAATCATTCTGCTTTTTTAGTCCCTCAGGCATTATTGTCTAGTTGAAAGGAGAGAAGTTATGGTGAAGGTTTGTTGGGTTGTGCCCACACAGACAATAGCATCAAAGGAGAGTGATAGCATTCAAGATCTAAAGATTGAGATTTTCTCTAATAAGTCAGATGTGTTGCTTTAGGTCATCAACAGGTGCATTTGATTAGAATTCTTTTTATTGATTATAGCAACCTGAATTAGATTTTAGGTGATTATAATAAAAATTTTAAAACTCCACAGCGTCATTTAATCAATTATTCCAACACAAAGATTTGCTCAAAAGGTCGTTTCCATTTGAATAGTTTATTTTTTTGGGTCAAACAAGGACAATTTTGACTTTCTTATTAAACTAGATTTGTGGGCCCTATGGGCCTTTGGATGGTCCCTAAGGGTCATTAAATCCTACCCTTCAATATTGCATCACATCACAATGAAGAAGCATAATTGTTTAAGGAACTATTGATAAAAATTTGTTATACTTAGATTACCTACAAACGTATAGGTGAATCTTCTTCTTTCTTCAAACTTCTTTTACGTGGTTTCTACCATGACCTGACTCATATAAAGATTTAATTGTCGATCATGACCGATCAAACTATGATTTAAATCAAATTTAAAAATTCATAATAAATAAAAAGAAAGCTCATTTGTTGAAGAAACTAGCGGTACTACTTCTTGTTAGGATTGGTGTTTTAAGAAACAAATATTTAATTTATATATATAATATTATTGGCTAGATAAATAATAATATAATTATTTCATGTATCAATAATAATCCTTGTATTACTTTCATATTAATGATCATATATTAAGCAAACATGTGATCTATGACTATCATTACCAAATCTTAGAATTAGGCATATATGAGGTCTATATACTGATAGATCTGATTTGGTTAAGAGTCCACAAAAATAGTCTGCAAAAGCTTGGGTTTTTTATTCATGATAAAGTTGTAATGAGGATCTATGTTTACTTGGAAAGGTGGTTTATCTTGGCTATTAGAGCATGTTAACTTCGTAGTAGACATATTAGTATGATAGACCTAATGATTGATGCACACTAGACTGAATCCAAAATGTAATTGATTTAATAATAAATCTATTTAATTTAAATCAATTCACTTTGGCAATTAGTTATATATGTCTTCTTAATCTTGAAATGGATTCATAACTCCATGTTTGCAGCTTATATCTTTTGATATTGTCGGTATATTGGAGATGTAATCTATATTCAATGAGAGAAAAACATATAGATATAGAATTCATAGCTCTCAAATAAGGAGTCAATGTTATTCTCCAAATGCATTTTTGGGTTTTGTAAAATAGAACAAGGCATCGGTCATCTAGATACCTATAGTTATCGAATGATATTTTGTTTTTGTTTGATAAAATAAGAATGAATTTTCCAATGGTTAAATAATGGAACTTTAAAATAAAATAATAGGGAGGAATTTTGATGAACAAAGGCTCCATCATCGGTATGTTGGAGATGTAACTTATATTTGATAAAAGTATAGTCTACAGACATGGAATCTATAGCTCTAAAACAGAGAGTCTATATTACCCTCCAAAGGCATTATTGGGGATTCATAAAATAGAAGAAGGCCGCAGTCATCTGCATATCTATAAGGCATTATTGGGGATTTATAAAATAGAACAAGGCCTCAGTCATTTGCATATCTATGATAATTAGATGATATTCTATTTTTATTTGTTACAATAAGAATGAATTTTTCAATGGTTAAATAATGAAACTTTAAGATAAAATAATTAAAAGGTAAGCCAAAACTTGATCAATAACTTATAGAAAATGCATAGTGTGTGAGGTTAGGACAAGACTAATTGTAGTCTCGAAATACAGTACATTATCAAGAGTGCATATCTAAGTCCATAGTGGAGTGACAAAAAAGTTAATAATTGAACAAATAATTGATTAATGATTATTTTATCTGTTATTATTGGAGCATGATAATATATATACATCAAGTCTCAATGCTAGCCCATTTATTCTTTTTGACAGATTGGGAAAATAAAGATTACCAATAGTAAGATAAAAGTACATACGAGTTGGGCCACTAGGCATGATGGGGCACATGGACATAATCCAACTCGGGACTAGTAGTGGATACATGGCACACCACAATTCGCGTCATGTACTTTGCTATTTTCAAGTGAATTAATTGTTTAATTCAATAAAATAACTATTCACATTAGAAATTGAGATTTTGAAATAGGTAATTATTTAAATTTATAGTTTATAGCAAAATGAGTTAGATGTTAGGTGATTAAATAAAAATTTTAAAATTTCATTGCATCACATGACCAGTTTATCCAACATTTATCACAGTAAAAAAAGGTCTTTTGAATAATAAATAAGATAAAAGACAATTTTGTAATGTTATTTTTTTACATAATTTTCATAATGTTCTTAAGAGTCAATGACTAAATGATTAAATTAGCCAGGTTGAAGGCCATACCACGCTCAAACCAAAAAATAAATAAATAATTGTCTACCAAAAAAGAGGTGTATGCAAGTTAAAATGCTTTAAATTAATAAGATTACAAAAAATCTCTATCTATAAAATTAAAATGTAAAACATGTTGTGTTCATGTGTTGGCTTGGTTTGACCCACCCATTTCAAGCCTCTTAGTGCTGTAAGCCATGCTTATGCATATTTGTTAGGTTTTTATACTTGCTTGTACAAAATTTTTGGATCATACTTGACCCGTGTATTTGTTTGCATTTACACGAATGCCGTAATTACGTTGGTGCATTTATCGTGCCTAAATCCCAAATAAAACTTATATAAAATAATTCAGTAAAATATTTATCTTAAACAAACAAAATACATTATGAAAAAAAAAACTGTCTTATTAATAAGAAAAAATCAATGAGATAAAATCTTGATAATCAAATAAGAGTATGATTATAAGTCTTATAAGGGAAAAAAAAACCCAAAGACTAAACTCAAAATGTATTGCTCCCACCTCTTCTTTCATTACGTGAATGTTTCTAAATTCATTAGTATAAAGTACGTTTGGTAAATGGATTTGAATTATGGTGATTTGGATCCTTTTGATTTGGGTATTGTAATTTGAATTGTAATTCGAGTTAGTGTTTGGTTGTATGAGTTTTTAAAAATTCGAGTTATGTAGAAGATTCAAGTATGTGTTTGGTAAGTGTATGGAATCCTGATTTGAGTTATAAATATATGTTTGGTATATTAGAGATTTGGATTTAGATTTTTTGTGCTTCTTTTTGAAGATTTAAAAAATTTATTACAAAAATAACACTTGTTTTCAAAAGTGAATTAAATAGATTTATCTAATAAATTATTTTCATTTCATTGAATGCAATGAGAATTATATACTTGGTACACGTGAACACAATATTAATAATATGAAAATTCTCTTCTAACTTTATTAACTCTTTGATTTTGCCTATTGATTCTTTTGGCATTTTTTAACTAGTTCTTCCTAAGAATCAATTGTCTCTCCAAAATAAGTTACTTAAAAACACACCAAGAAAACAAAGAACGTGTTCCTTTTTTCAAAAGCAATGTATATATGACAGCGAATTTGTAAAGACAAAGTGGTGCAAAAAAAGCATAACATAGTAACGTTCCAACAATTCAACAATTAAATTGTCTACTAAAATACTAATGCCTATATGTGTACCAAGGGTGTTGGGCATAAGCTTCCTACATTTCCACTGTCATCACATCCTTACATGCATTCATGTTGCCATTGTCTACCCTATTTTGAATCAATGGGTTATCATCAAACCCATCATCGTCTTGCATCCCATCTTCTTCATTGACATTTTTACCTTCTGTCTCTGACACCAGTATTGTGTCATCGTAGTATTGCTTAAGGATCTTATCATTGCTTTGCCACATGCATATGAAGTTGTAAATAATGGCATAAGCAATTGGGATCAATGTTTGTTTGTTGTATGGAAAGGCCTTTATGCTCTTCAAAATTGGGAATCTCGCCTTCTACATACCAAAGGTTTTCTCAATGCAGTTATAAAGAGAGGAGTGGGCATAGTTGAACAATTCCTTCAACGAATAAGGACCCTACCAATGCTCTCAATACTCCTGCAAGTGATATGTAACTTCTCAATATAAAGTGAGGAAACAATCTGTATTTGGATATCCAGAATGTACTAACTAGAATTTCCCTAAATAAATCACAAATAGTGTCAGTATATATTTTGACAATACAACAAGAGTAATTGTTTAATTAAAAACAATTAAAATATTTTTTTTTTCCGACCAGACAGTGGCCTTGGAGAGTGTTTCTCCATATCGGATATAGCATTCAATAACATTCATGCATCATGGGCTGATCTCTCCTATCCAGTTAAGATGAATGTAAATTTTATGTCAAAGTTGCAGACGCCAATGACATTTTAAGAGTGAAATCTTTTTCTGTTAATGTATATTCTTGCTTCTTTGCTAGATAGAATACACAATATATGTGTATCTTTAATAGCACCTATGCAATCTTGTATAACCGAAATGGAAGTCATTTGTTTAAGCAAATGTATTATGAAAGTATATGGATAATTTCATTAGGCTTTTCGCAGTTACCTTGAGCTAAGAGAGGTACTTGTTCTTATGCTTTTGCATGTGCGTCGACAGATCATTCCATTTAGGAGGTAAAATAAGGTCATACCTCAATTCACATATTGCATGAAGTCCTCATGTGAAGTAATGAAAAATTGTTTATACTGAATGCTGCCAATAATCCTATATTTCTCAGTTTGTTTGACTTTGGGATATGATGTTTAAAAAGATCATCAGTTGTTCGTCAACGCTTATATCACGGTTCAATCGTAGCAGACCCTTGTTTTGAACTATAGAGCTCAGCATTGTAACAATGTCGGGACCCATGTAAATCTTATTGTATATTTTACTGTAATGACCTTAAAGTAAATTATTAACTTGTTTGTGCCCAGGCATCCCCAACGTGTTCCGTAGTTGACGAAGTTGCATAAATAACAATGCGTATAGTGCAGCGGAGGCTGCTGCAATCCGTAAATGTTGTTGTCCTCATCCCAATTATTATTTCCAGAACTTGAATCACCAAAATCCGCCATAATCACCCTACAATAAATTATTTGCATAATTTCATCTAATGTTTTCATATTTTGAACATAACAAATGGACTTGAAATTGAAGACAATATTATTATTGTAACCAAATGGATAGACTTAAAGCAAAGAAAACAGTGGTGCCTCACATACAAATAATAATGTAGTTCTTGGTCCTCACCCACAAATGAAAAAATAAGGCCAAATAAATAATATAGTCATCACCGAATGAAATTAAACCAAATTTTCGAGTAGGAAATTGCCCCGTAAAAAAAGGCCATCACACATAAACATATTGAACAAAAAAAAAATGACGGGCATGTAAGAAATTAATCAACTAAAATGGGTCATTTCTACCATAGTAAGGGTTTTGTGCTGATAATGGGCTTGCGATGGGAAGAAAGCTGGCGGTAGTGCTTGAGATCGTCCCGATGGTGGAGGCGTGCGTTCTGTTGTATGCCATTGCTGAGAATGAACTTTCGCAACCCCCTCTCTACGAAGGCCATTCGATATTCCAGATTCGCTATGAGGAATGTTGTCTGGAATTTAGGATTGGCGGACAAGAAGTCTATAAAGTCCTAATACTTATTTGCTCTGAGGTTCATCTCATTCATGATATTTAGACACTGCCTCCATTCCCCATCATTTGAGTCGTGTTAATTGTAGAACTTACACCACCAATGCCCCTACTAGTGCTGCGACTAGATAGGGACTCGGTAATACTCTACAAGGCAGTAGTAGCAATGTGCGAATCCAACAGACCTTTGTTCTGCACTGACATCTTTCCAATTGTCCTAGACGTGGTAGCAATGTTGGTGGCACATGCTCCAGATCTGTGGCCGTCAATCCCTGCCAAATTTGAAATATATGCCCTCTTTTCTGGGTTGTTTTAACTATCTTCTATGTCCAACTACTCAGAGACTCCTTCATGCTCGTCTACGCTTCTCGTGGGTTATAAGGTTCGTTTAGACATGTAGAACCTAAAGCTACGACATGATTCCCAATGCCAAACTCCCTGTGGAATAGTTGTGCTATCAAATTCCAATTAGCCACTGGCTTGCCAATCATGTCTTTCACATGGGTGGGTTCTCTGTACATCAAACGAGAGACTCATTAACATCGCAACACGTGCAAGTTCAACAATATCTGCAAGAATTAATAAAGGCAAAAACCAAAGGGATTACCACTAAAAGTTCATCTAAATACTCTGACTTGCAACAAACCACCCCAGTTTTAGGATCCCAACCAAGTCCACTTGCATTCATGAGGATAGAACATAGTTGAAAAACCTTTCTCAGTCGGTTCCTCTTCTGTTTACAACATTCCCCAAGAACACCTGGACTAAAAATTTCCAACACCCACCAATTCCAATCAACCGCTGAAGGATGTCATCCAAGAGCACTTGTTTGATGATCCACCAACCATTATGACAATGCCCTCTCATAATGTCTACTTCAATTAATGGTTGCCTCATCATCGCTCTTTTTCTTCCCCATCTTTTCCATTTTCACATTTCCATCATCGAGCCTGCAACCACCAATGCAGATGCATATGATACAGAACTATGGCTTCTTCCATTTCACATTAGGAGCAGAAGCATTGTGGATTGGCACCTAAAATGTCCATAGCAATACTTTGATACACACAAGGATGGGTGCAAACAATAAGTAACAAAGGGTGGGGAGAGGCAAAATGATAGGTCACACGTATCGGGGGTTCCAAACGACATCAAAAATTACAGCCGATGGAATGGTCAAGGTACGACCCCCACACAGGAAAATTCTATGCATAATCAACCAGAAGCACACTGGCATTATAAGCGCAACAATATGCAATAATAACACTTCAACCAACATGACGAAGCAAAATGAGTTTCATCACAGTCAGCCCTTTTTCTAAAATCATATTGTAGTACTAAAACACTTATCAAATTCAATTTCTATTAGCCAAAAAAAGAAGAAAAAAATATAATCAGCCAAGCATGGAAATCATTTAAAAAAAAGTGTAAACAGCTCAGAATTTCACCCTTCACATTTCACAATTCACATTTAACGCCAATGTCCACATTACA